>CM077189.1:32866765-32899265 GCA_039654105.1 Coreius guichenoti | reverse complement strand
AGCACTGAACTAGCCCATCATACGCAGCTGCCTGTGACTGAGAGATGCACATGAGATATACGTGCTAAGAATGGTTTTGCATGTCAAAATACATTTTCTGCATGGCAGGGAACAATTTGCCTCCAAATACAGGAAATTCTATTACAAACATCATTACAAATTGTTTAAAAAAACAAACAAAAAAAAAAAAACATTACACATTTTAAACATTAAACAGTCACTATTCAAATATTCATATAATTAAATCTTACTGGCTAGTTTATGAATTATGCGCATTACTTTTTTTGTCATTTATGCTATACTTTCTTGTAATTTCAGTTCAAAGCAGATTAAAATATAGACTTAGGGGTGGTGGGGTAAGTTGTGCCAGTTAGTTAGGAAATTAAAAAGCCTCACTTCTGTGTTTGACATCATGTTTATTACCTTTGCTAAAACAACAAAGAAATATTAATTCACAATTATAATTCAGTTTGAAAGGCAATGAAATCAATCCAGATGTGAGAGCCACCTCTAATGCATCATTCTAGATCTATATTCTTATATCTTAAAATGCAATTTACATTAAAATATTAAACTACCCAACAAGTCCTAAAATTCTAGACTAGACTAGAATCGAATAGAATCTAGGTGGTCACAAATAAATCTTTGAGAACAAACACGCATCAGATGATAGTTGTGTGGGTGTGTGTGTCTTACAGGTTTGTTTCAGTGTGATGTGGTCGTACTGATCAGAGGTAATTAAATCTTACTGGCTAGTTTATGAATTATGCGCATTACTTTTTTTGTCATTTATGCTATACTTTCTTGTAATTTCAGTTCAAAGCAGATTAAAATATAGACTTAGGGGTGGTGGGGTAAGTTGTGCCAGTTAGTTAGGAAATTAAAAAGCCTCACTTCTGTGTTTGACATCATGTTTATTACCTTTGCTAAAACAACAAAGAAATATTAATTCACAATTATAATTCAGTTTGAAAGGCAATGAAATCAATCCAGATGTGAGAGCCACCTCTAATGCATCATTCTAGATCTATATTCTTATATCTTAAAATGCAATTTACATTAAAATATTAAACTATCAGCACTAAATCTGGATTTAGGATCATGTGCAGATTAAAGCATGTTCTTTATATTAATTATGAATAATCAAACCAGAACATTAAGTAAACAATATCCTTTCAGATGTTGATTTAACACTGAACCTCTGGCCTGATCTGATGTGAGTCAGAGGTCATGGATGAGCAGAAGTACTTCAGCTGCAGGTTTACATGCGTGCAAGTCTGCAGTATTTATGCCCTGATCAACTAGACCAATAAATCAAACAAAAGCAAGGCGCAGACCTCAGGTACAGGTGAACACAACATGCTAAAGATTCCTTTTTGTTCTACATACCTTCCGCTGGGTTTCTGATGTCCGTTTTTCTGAACTTTTCTCCTCCAGTGATTCATGTCTTTCAGCTGTGCTGAGCATCACTTTGTTTGTGGATCGTCTCTTTCCAGGGTGGAGATTCACACCATGACAACCAAAGTCCCAGGATCATTGAGCTCTCGCACAAGCGGCGACTGCACATGATCCATCACAAAAACAGCTAGAGACTAGAGAACTATAGGAGTTATGATCAAATAACAGCTGAAATTATATCTTAAAAGATATATATATATATATATATATATATATATATATATATATATATTAGTGCTGGGCAATCGATTAATCACGATTAATCGCATCCAAAATAAAAGTTCATGTTTACATATGTATGTGTACTGTGTATAATTATTATGTATATATAAATACACACACATGCATGTATATATTTAAGAAAAATATGTTATATTTATATATACACAATATTTATAATATAAAAATATATATACAGAGAAATCAATGTTAAGTGGTCTCAATTTTATATATATACATACAGTCAAACCAACGATTACTAGTGTGTGCAGGACACTATAGTTCATTTATGTAAGTGAGGAGAGCATAATAAAGCAAACTGTGACATATTATACCCAAAAATTGTTCATACAGTGACTAACAGTAAAATTGATAAAAATTTGGGACCAAAATTATTCAGACACTTTGATCTGAGCATGTTTTGCTGAAGTGTTTTTTCTTTAATTGCTAATGTGACCTTTGACACCACAGACCGAACTAAATGAAGCATTGCTTGGTCATTGGTTGACCTAAATTGGTATTATCTAATTGTACTTAAATTTAACAGCTGATTGGTTGATTGTGATCCATAACATACCTTTCTATCAAAGTTATCTGACATTATCAAGATGAATTAGTTCTGACACAGTTCTTGTCATATTTTAATACTCTTTTCTAAACTATAGCGAAACTGTGATAGTGTGAGAAAATGTTGAAGGTGTCTGAATAAATTTTGGTTTGACATACACACTCACCTAAAGGATTATTAGGAACACCTGTTCAATTTCTCATTAATGCAATTATCTAATCAACCAATCACATGGCAGTTGCTTCAATGCATTTAGGGGTGTGGTCCTGGTCAAGACAATCTCCTGAACTCCAAACTGAATGTCAGAATGGGAAAGAAAGGTGATTTAAGCAATTTTGAGCGTGGCATGGTTGTTGGTGCCAGACGGGCCGGTCTGAGTATTTCACAATCTGCTCAGTTACTGGGATTTTCACGCACAACCATTTCTAGAGTTTACAAAGAATGGTGTGAAAAGGGAAAAACATCCAGTATGCGGCAGTCCTGTGGGCGAAAATGCCTTGTTGATGCTAGAGGTCAGAGGAGAATGGGCCGACTGATTCAAGCTGATAGAAGAGCAACTTTGACTGAAATAACCACTCGTTACAACCGAGGTATGCAGCAAAGCATTTGTGAAGCCACAACACCCACAACCTTGAGGCGGATGGGCTACAACAGTAGAAGACCCCACCGGGTACCACTCATCTCCACTACAAATAGGAAAAAGAGGCTACAATTTGCACGAGCTCACCAAAATTGGACAGTTGAAGACTGGAAAAATGTTGCCTGGTCTGATGAGTCTCGATTTCTGTTGAGACATTCAGATGGTAGAGTCAGAATTTGGCGTAAACAGAATGAGAACATGGATCCATCATGCCTTGTTACCACTGTGCAGGCTGGTGGTGGTGGTGTAATGGTGTGGGGGATGTTTTCTTGGCACACTTTAGGCCCCTTAGTGCCAATTGGGCATCGTTTAAATGCCACGGCCTACCTGAGCATTGTTTCTGACCATGTCCATCCCTTTATGACCACCATGTACCCATCCTCTGATGGCTACTTCCAGCAGGATAATGCACCATGTCACAAAGCTCGAATCATTTCAAATTGGTTTCTTGAACATGACAATGAGTTCACTGTACTAAAATGGCCCCCACAGTCACCAGATCTCAACCCAATAGAGCATCTTTGGGATGTGGTGGAACGGGAGCTTCGTGCCCTGGATGTGCATCCCACAAATCTCCATCAACTGCAAGATGCTATCCTGTCAATATGGGCCAACATTTCTAAAGAATGCTTTCAGCACCTTGTTGAATCAATGCCACGTAGAATTAAGACAGTTCTGAAGGCGAAAGGGGGTCAAACACAGTATTAGTATGGTGTTCCTAATAATCCTTTAGGTGAGTGTATTATATATATATATATATATATATATACACACACACACACACACACACACATACACACTATATTGCCAAAAGTATTGGGACACCCCTCCAAATCACTGAATTCAGGTGTTCAATCACTTCCATGACCACAGGTGTATAAAATCAAGCACCTAGGCATGCAGACGCTTCTACAAACATTTGTGAAAGAATGGGTCGCTCTCAGGAGCTCAGTGAATTCAAGCGTGGTACCGTGGTAGGTTGCCACCTGTGCAATAAGTCCATTCGTGAAATTTCCTCACTACTAAATATTCTACGGTCAACTGTTAGTGGTATTATAACAAAGTGGAAGCAATTGGGAACAACAGCAACTCAGCCATGAAGTGGTAGGGCACGTAAAATCACAGAGCAGGGTCAGCGCATGCTGAGGTGCACAGTGCGCAGAAATCACCAACTTTCTGCAGTCAGTAGCTAAAGACCTCCAAACTTCGTGTGGTCTTCAGATTAGCTCAAGAACAGCTTCATGGAATGGGTTTCCATGGCCGAGCAGCTCATCCAAGCCTTACATCACCAAGTGCAATGCAAAGCGTGGGATTCAGAGGTGTAAAGCACGCCGCCACTGGACTCTAGAGCAGTGGAGACGTGTTCTCTGGAGTGACCAATCACGCTTCTCTGTCTGGCAATCCGATGGACGAGTCTGGGTTTGGCAGTTGCCAGGAGAACGATACTTGCCTGACTGCATTGTGCCAAGTGTAAAGTTTGGTGGAGGGGGGATTATGGTGTGGGGTTGTTTTTCAGGGGTTGGGCTTGGCCCCTTAGTTCCAGTGAAAGGAACTCTTAATGCTTCAGCATACCAAGACATTTTGGACAATTTCATGCTCCCAACTTTGTGGGAACAGTTTGGGGATGGCCCTTCCTGTTCCAACATGACATGGTTGAGCGAGTTTGGTGAGGAGGACTTTGACTGGCCCGCACAGAGTCTTGACCTCACAAATGCGCTTCTAAAAGAATGGTCAAAAATTCCCATAAACACACTCCTAATCCTTGTGGAGAGCCTTCCCAGAAGAGTTGAAGCTGTTATAGCTGCAAACTCCATATTAAACCCAAAGATAACATTACTTCACAATGACTATAAGCCATAAAATGTCTGGCCTGCGGGTCAGATGGTCGCTTTCAGAAACACGTCTGAGAGATTTTGGAAAAATAAAAAGAGGGACATAAAAAAAAATCTTACAGATAAAAATCATCTCTGTACAATATAAAAATGTAAAATTGTTCTGAAAATTCTGTTGCATGAAAATACTTCATCCATCATAAACCAGAATTGCATTTGTCACATACACAAATACATTTTTAAAAATCATTTATAATTTTTATGGCTGTAGTTTGTGCTAAAAAAAAAAAAGGAGCCTAGAATGTTACACAATACACATACAAAAATTAATTTACATTTAAATAAAGATCCAATATTTGTTTTACCCTCACAAAGATATGACTGTCATATTTTGCATAAACAATTAAGTCTAGTTTTAAGACCATAAGATGAAATATGACCCAGACATTTCTTAAGTGTTGTTTTTGAGGTTCACCCAAAACTGATAGTGTAGTTTTGCATTTTAGCTCATTTTCTGAGAACTTTGGCTGCATCCAAAAATCACACACTTCCCTACTATATAGTAAGTGAAAAACAGTATGTGACAATAGTACACTTTATTATCCCATGAGGCGACGGGAGAGGATTTGTGAATGGCAGTGAAGCGACACAACTGACACTGGTAGGTCACATGATAATGACAACATGGAGAATGTAGTACGTCCAGATTACATTCATACTACACACACTCATACTACATAGAATGCACTCTTTTAGCAGTCGTGAAGTAATTACTGATTCAAAATAAGTACCTACTCAAGAGAGTATGAGATTTCAGCAGCAGCCTTTGTGTTGTTGGTCTGATTCTGAAACCAGTCTTAGTTTTGAGTGAATATTTAGCTCTTTTGAACACAAAGCAGCTTTTAACAATGTTAAATTACAAACCCACTTAAATAATGACACTTAACGCAGAACATATCAAAGTGGCTCAACGTTAACATTCTGATGCTCGGTCATTCTTAACCATCATGGTTGATGACCTTTGACCCTGGCTATCCTCCTGAGATGTCACTGTGTATTTGATTCATGACAACAAAGTGTTAACAGACCAAAAGCACCTCTGGAATATTTAACAAACATAACTTTGAAATTTTTGGGAATGATTATATTCTTGTTTTGAATGATTTGTTTCACGTCTGTGACTTAATTCATTCATCAACGGAGACGAAGCACTGGCTGCTCCTTTAGTGCCATAGAGTTCAAATAACACCGATGGGTCACACCCATCATAAAACAGCTTTATACAAAACTCATCAGATCACTAAACTAGCAGGACCATCAGTAACCAAATCATTAGACCGTTGTAACTTTAGTCTTAGACTGTTGTTTAACGTTCACCTGGACTCAGCAAACGCATGTACCATTATTATACAGCTACTTAAAGCGACAGTTCATTCGAAAAAAGAAAACTGTCATCAAAGTTGTTATTCTGGGTGCATTTAAACAGTTTTCACATGTAACATGTTTAAACCGGGAAGTAAGATTTTCACATACAGTAGCTGTTGTATGGCTTCAGAAGACTTTGAATATAATGCACATTTATATGCATTTGAAATTTGAATAAAATTTGGAGCAACTTGCACAACTGGCTAGATAACTCCAGAAGATGAACGCATGAATGTGAAGCTAATGGCTGAATTTTCTTTTTTGGGGTGAACTAACGCTTTAAAGTCAGTTATTTTTGTGCCCATCTGTACGCATGTACACATAAAAATGATTGTTGCCAACAGCAAAAGTACAAAATTTTTTAAAAAGATCCTTCTCAGATGTTTGTGAACTCCAATGAAGGCTGTGCTGTAGTTTCTTCCCTCTCGCTTTCTCATAACACACTTGATCCGACACTTTCAACGTGGCCGTTTTGCAAATGGGGTGTTGAATATAAAGTGTCGAGAGGGGTCAGGTCCGTGTCTGTAGTGGCACACGGCTCGTATCTCGCCTCGGTGTCTGTGGGCGACTGGCCGAGCCGGTCGAGGAGGAGGGAATGTAGGTATCCGATAGGAACGGGAAGGAACGCAACAATGATGAGTGTGATCAGGACAGCAAGCGCCCAACCAGGATAAGGGAGAACTTCCTTAGATGCCTGAGAGGAAATTGTGGATAAAGCTATTATTAACATGTATAAATGTTAACCATGTAAATCCTGACAAATTATTTTTTTTAACATTTAGCAAAACCTAAAAATGTGTTTGCATATGCATGTGTTTTTTCTTAAGTATCATATTGATACACCAGGCTTTCATGGCTCATAGTCGTGAGAATATGGAGCTCAAACACAAGGAGAAAAAAAAACCCCTCAATTCAGAGATTCAAACTGAGCAAAAATATGCAATTTGGTGCAGATGCTGATATTTATATGGCTAAAAAGTAAGATGAAATTCTGATAGCTTGTAATGTGAATCAAATTTTATAACGGCACAGCAGACTACTTACATAAAATGCATATAAATATCAGTTGTCACTGCCAATAATGTCTTAGTAAGATGATATTTAAATGCTTAGTTTTATGATCAAAGCTCTGTAGTTTTAAAACATAAAATGCAATACAATGATGATTGAGAGATGAACAAAAACTTTCCTCAAAAGCCTGATGATCATATTTGATACTCACATTTGTCAAAAAGACACATGAACTATGATCTGAAGGTGGACGTTTGTACAATTATACTAAAAGGCCTTTTAACTTGCTAAAAAAAAAAAAAAAAAAGTCTAAACTATCAATCAGATGACAAGTTGATCATGTTAAAGTGCTCCTATTATGGTTTTTCGAATATTCTCTTTCATTCAGTGTATAATATGGCTGTTTGTGAATGTAAACGTTCTGCAAAGTTGTAAAGCCGAAAGTGCACGATAAAGTTATTGTCTCCCAAAAGAAAGAATCGACTCTGAACCGCCTATACGAGTCGTTTGTAATTCGAATCCTACTGTGACACGGTTCTACGTCACTAGAAAAGACATTTGCATAATGCCTGCCTATGTTGTAGTTGTCCGCCCGCAAACAACTTGTCCCGCCTACAAACACATTTTACTGACGGCTGCTTCTCAAGCTTGCTCTTCAGAATCACAACCTGTAAGTATGAATAATTATAGATGTACAGTGGGGAGAACAAGTATTTGATACACTGCCGATTTTGCAGGTTTGCCCACTTACAAAGCATGTAGAGGTCTGTAATTTTTATCATAGGTACTCTTCAACTGTGAGAGACGGAATCTAAAACAAAAATCCAGAAAATCACATTGTATGATTTTTAAGCAATTAATTTGCATTTTATTGCATGACATAAGTATTTGATACATCAGAAAAGCAGAACTTAATATTTGGTACAGAAACCTTTGTTTGCAATTACAGAGATCATACGTTTCCTGTAGTTCTTGACCAGGTTTGCACACACTGCAGCAGTGATTTTGGCCCACTCCTCCATACAGACCTTCTCCAGATCCTTCACGTTTCGGGGCTGTCGCTGGGCAATACGGACTTTCAGCTCCCTCCAAAGATTTTCTATTGGGTTCAGGTCTGGAGACTGGCTAGGCCACTCCAGGACCTTGAGATGCTTCTTACGGAGCCACTCCTTAGTTGCCCTGGCTGTGTGTTTCGGGTCGTTGTCATGCTGGAAGACCCAGCCACGACCCATCTTCAATGCTCTTACTGAGTGAAGGCGGTTGTTGGCCAAGATCTCACGATACATGGCCCCATCCATCCTCCCCTCAATACGGTGCAGCCGTCCTGTCCCCTTTGCAGAAAAGCATCCCCAAAGAATGATGTTTCCACCTCCATGCTTCACGGTTGGGATGGTGTTCTTGGGGTTGTACTCATCCTTCTTCTTCCTCCAAACACGGCGAGTGGAGTTTAGACCAAAAAGCTCTATTTTTGTCTCATCAGACCACATGACCTTCTCCCATTCCTCCTCTGGATCATCCAGATGGTCATTGGCAAACTTCAGACGGGCCTGGACATGCGCTGGCTTGAGCAGGGGGACCTTGCGTGCGCTGCAGGATTTTAATCCATGACGGCGTAGTGTGTTACTAATGGTTTTCTTTGAGACTGTGGTCCCAGCTCTCTTCAGGTCATTGACCAGGTCCTGCCGTGTAGTTCTGGGCTGATCCCTCACCTTCCTCATGATCATTGATGCCCCACGAGGTGAGATCTTGCATGGTGCCCCAGACCGAGGGAGATTGACCGTCATCTTGAACTTCTTCCATTTTCTAATAATTGCGCCAACAGTTGTTGCCTTCTCACCAAGCTGATTGCCTATTGTCCTGTAGCCCATCCCAGCCTTGTGCAGGTCTACAATTTTATCCCTGATGTCCTTACACAGCTCTCTGGTCTTGGCCATTGTGGAGAGGTTGGAGTCGGTTTGATTGAGTGTGTGGACAGGTGTCTTTTATACAGGTAATGAGTTCAAACAGGTGCAGTTAATACAGGTAATGAGTGGAGAACAGGAGGGCTTCTTAAAGAAAAACTAACAGGTCTGTGAGAGCCGGAATTCTTACTGGTTGGTAGGTGATCAAATACTTATGTCATGCAATAAAATGCAAATTAATTATTTAAAAATCATACAATGTGATTTTCTGGATTTTTGTTTTAGATTCTGTCTCTCACAGTTGAAGAGTACCTATGATAAAAATTACAGACCTCTACATGCTTTGTAAGAGGGCAAACCTGCAAAATCAGCAGTGTATCAAATACTTGTTCTCCCCACTGTATATATTTTAGGGCTGCAACAACTAGTCAATAAAATCGATAGTAATCGAGAATTAAAATCATCGATAACGATTCTCATTATCGATTAGTTGGGTCTGCCCTCTATGCACGATAAGCTTCCACCAGTCGCGCCAAATTACAGCACTGAATAACGCATTATGGACAAAACGTACATCTAGAAATAGTGGAGTGGAAACAGAGTGAGCTGCTGCGGGAAAGGTACATGATCCAAGCGCTCAAAACATGAGAATTGTTTAAGCGTCAAGCGAATGCATTAGCGTTTAACATACCCTGTCATGCGCTTTGACAGATGTGTGTGTGCGTCTGCGTCCTCAGCGCAAAATGTTCATTTTACAGGTTATATCCACTGATCTATATAGAGAACAGTAGTTATATCCTCATCTGTAAATGCGACTAATTCATGCCAGTGTTTTCATTTTGCATGAAAGCGCGTCCTGACAGTCTGTGTTAAACTTCAAACTTCACCGAAAGAGCACAGGTGCGGCGGGAGAGCGCATGCACGTCAAACAGACAGAACGCATTAATTCAGACATTAATATTCAGCGCAAAAAATTCATTTAGCTGAAATATCTGCTGTTGGACGCTAAATTTAGCTTTAAAAGTCAACGTGTAATTCAAGTATTTTATGAGAGTAGTAACTGTAAAGGGATAACAGCGTGTAATTGAATATAAATGTAAGACGTTTCTACAGGATAAAGAAATGACAGTAACAGGTACTGTGTCCATAGAGAGAGTGTGTGTGTGTGTGTGTGTTCCTGCAGAACATTCCTCTTATCTGCTAACACTGATTTGTGTTTTTGTTTTTCTTAAATATAATTTTAATATAGGGATTTAAACTCCTTTTGCTTAGTAACTTTTTTTTTGTATGTACCCTTACAAAAATTAACCATGGTTCTATTAGATAATAAAACCATGTTTTTGCCATATTGATTACCATTTGTATAACCACACAAATACCATATAAACTATGGATTTATATAAACTATGGTTAATTTGTGGTTACCATTGAATAACTACAATAACCCTGTTATTTATTTATTATTATTATTATTATTATTTTTGTTTGTTTTATTCGATGTAAAACCATGGTTAATTTATGTAATGGTAGATATATTCACTATGTATGTTTTCATAGCACAGCTGACACGTTTGTTTGAAGGACAGCATCGAGAAATTAAATCGGCCAACTAATCGATTATCAAAATAATCGTTAGTTGCAGCCCTAATATATTTTCTACCGGGTGTTCAAAATGCATCGTTTTGTGGGTTTTTTTTGTGTAAGTTTCCGCCTAACTCACGTTACTACTGTCTTACTGAAATACTACAGCAAATCCGCTGTGGGCCAATATTACCTAAAACTGTGTCTATTAATGAGGATTGTCTGTTGTTCTTACTACTTTTGAGTAAGATAAAGGATGGAGCATGATCTTTAATGTTACATCAGTCATTCACATTAGTGCTGGGCTAACATATGCGCTGTTATTGAGAGTTCCCGCATGTGCACCGCAATAAATTAGAAATATACACTGGGCGTTGTTGATGGACATACACTTGTTGATGCTGATGGTGAGGAATTACAGTTGAAATATCTCATAAGAAATGTCCTGCTTAAGTCAGCCTTGTGATGGAGGTTCGGGTTCAATAATTAGTTCTTCCAATGTTTCATCATCGGACTCACGCTCGGATTGATATGGTATAAATCAATGTCCTCGTTACTGTCTTTACAGTGTGTGCAATCGCTGAACTTTAGGAAGCGAAGCTGAAATGTGTGGTAATGCATGCTTTGTAAGCGGTAGACCAATCACAAAAGACTCAGAGCAGAGCAGGCTTTCGAAAAGGAGGGATTTAGAGAGACCAATTCATCCATCGAGTCGTTTGAGAATCACTGAAACAAATGTGGTGATGTGCAATGTATATTATGAGAAAATGAAAGTGTTTTTTAAATTGTGATGCATGTAAACCTGTTGTAGGAGTATAACAGGGGCACTTTAATAATTTAGAGGTCTTAGAAATGAGCATATTACATATGATACAGTAGCTTTATAGGGTTAAAGATTAAGGTAATGGTTTACTTATGATTTTACCTTTTCTCTATTCCAGGCAGTATATGTAGGGCGTTCTACGATCATCTTTAGCAGACTGGCACTCAAGAGCCCCAGCATGGCAATTGGACACACGTACTTCCACAGGTACTTGTACACCACAGGAACCGGCCGGTTCAACATCTGTTTCAGGTCCTCCAAAAACCTGCATTAAAAAAAAAAAAAAAAAAAAAAAAACAAACATCTCGTTTATGCATTCAACCACATAACGAAACTCTTCTACTCGAGCACTGAAAGTCTGCGATACCTGTCCGCTCCATAAACCCAGGCCACGCTGATGGTCTGAAAGATGACAACGATGATGAGCGGAAGTGTGGCGGAATAATCGTCGAACATCGTCACAAAGTAGTTTCCACAGCGCTGAGTGAACATTAGACCAATCAGAAAGCCCATCGCACAGCTGCACGCTGACAGAGATAAAACACAAAATATAGATTAAACAGACCAATCATATTCAAACTACAATACTGATTAAAACTAAAAAACACAACTTAAATACAAATATGCAAACCATACATTAAATATAAACACAAGAACAAAAGAACACGTGGGTAGCGTGTTACCTGTGAAGATGAGTTTGTGATTGCGGAGCGTCTTAAAGGTGTCTGTTAGCGGTGTCAGTATTCCAGCCATGGTGCCGAACATTGTGGACAAACCTAGATTGAGGAGCATGAGGAAGAACAGCGCTGACCAGAACGGACTTCCGGGAAACAACGTCATGGCTTCTGTGAACGCTATGAACGCTAAACCCGTTCCCTCAACACCCTGAGAGAGAGAGAAAGAAGATCTCAAACATCAGCTTCAATGATCGAGTCACTTTAGAAATGAGGACAACTAGAGAAATGGCCTTTTAAGATTTTATTCATTTCCATGACTCTTTTTTTGACCTGGATATCATATTTTTGATATCCCCTGCCCTAGCAACCACCCAAAACATTTCAGCAATGCCCTAGCAACCATCCAAAACATTCCAGAATTGCCCTAGCAACCCCCAAAACATTCCAGCTTTGCCATAGCAACCCCCAAAACATTCCAGCTTTGCCATAGCAACCCCCAAAACATTCCAACATTGCCGTAGCAACCCCCAAAACATTCCAACTTTGCCGTAGCAACCCCCAAAACATTCCAACATTGCCGTAGCAACCCCCAAAACATTCCAACATTGCCGTAGCAACCCCCAAAACATTCCAGCAATGCCCTAGCAACCCCCAAAACATTCCAGCATTGCCCTATCAACCTCCCAAAACATTCCAGCAATGCCCTATCAACCTCCCAAAACATTCCAGCAATGCCCTAGCAACCCCCAAACATTCCAGCAATGCCCTAGCAACCCCCAAAACATTCCAGCATTGCCCTATCAACCTCCCAAAACATTCCAGCAATGCCCTAGCAACCCCCAAAACATTCCAGCATTGCCCTATCAACCTCCCAAAACATTCCAGCAATGCCCTAGCAACCCCCAAACATTCCAGCAATGCCCTAGCAACCCCCAAAACATTCCAGCATTGCCCTATCAACCTCCCAAAACATTCCAGCAATGCCCTAGCAACCCCTAAAACATTCCAGGGGGGTATTCCAGAAAGCAAGGTTAATTGGGTTGGTTAACCCAAACCTTGCTTACTTGAGGTATGCTGATTCCAAAAACATGTCCGTGAGTAAGTTCAGACAACTCAGAGTATGTTCCCGGTTAACACACAAGACATTCTCAACAGAGCAACGAATCGATGATTCACCATGGAAACAGAAGCTAAGAAAGAACATGCCATTTTACTTCATCTTCTTTGTTTGTTTAATGGCGATTTACATACACATTATTTTGCTCAAAGAAACGCATCCTATATGAGATTGATCAAATATACACAAACTAAACATAATATTACAAATTACATCTGCACAAAATGATGTGAATGTACAAGTGAACTTGAACTAAGTTACGTGATATTCAGAATGCGTGACTCATATTGTGCACGCGCTCTTCCTGGAGCAGCGCGATGAAACAGGCAACTAAACAAAAATAACTCACAATGTTTTATTACAATATTGATCTCTTTTAATGTTATTTAATATGACAGTCCCAACCATAGTCATTATTAGTCATGCATTGCTGTCTGAGCTGAAGCAGATCACCGGCACGCTTTACTACCACTCTAGTTCTTAACCAAATGCATCCTATATGAGATAAATCAAATATATAGGCCTACACAAAATAAACACAATACTACAACTTACATTTGCACAAAACAAAAGGCTGCGAATGCACACACAAACTTATAGATGATGAAGGTGTAACTCCAGCTGTAAAATGTTCCCAAACAGAACTCTGGCGTGCTCGCTTCATTTCTCCTCCCGTGTTTCGCGATTGAGCATCACGCATACGCATGACCCTGCTTAATCGATGATCAATAAGTTTTATCGATTAAATGTCTTATCGACAATTAATCAATCATCGATTAATCGTTAACATCCCTAGTTGTGAGTTTTGCATCACTCACATTTTCATCAACAAAAAAAAAAAAAAATGTAGTTCTACATAATGTCAATTTTACGTACCTGTTTCAATTCGTCCTCCAGGCTGCAGGCCGTGATGTTGTAATCGGGGATCTTCAGATACTGGCCTTTATTCCTGTACCAGTTCTCATACTCATTCAGTGTGATGTTCTTCTGAAGCACATCTGAAGCATTGATGAGGAGGTCAGGGAGAGAAGAGCTGGATATCGCCTTGAGATTACTGCAACATACACAACCAATCATCTAAGCATCTTAAAGCTTCAGTAAAATATATTTAAAGCATTCATTGTGTAACCTGCAAACTGACCGTTTGACACAGTCAGTGGCGATGGTTTTGGCTCTGAAGCCCAGCACAGCAAACACCACCAGCGACGCCAGCACAGACGTCAGGAAGTTGACGCCAGACACAGTGAACGCGTCTCGATGGCAGTTGTTGTTCCTCGGGTTGTAGGAGGAGTACGCGATCACAGAACCGAAACCCAAACCCAGAGCGAAGAAGACCTGAGTCGCCGCCTGACGCCACACCTGAACGTCAGCCCAGATCTCCAGCTGAGAGAAACGCACCACAACAGAAGTTTCTTTAAACTCACTTAGGGAACGTGATTGTGAACCGCTACCAAGTTACACTAAACATGTCACATGATGATAATAACAAAAAAATAAGAGCGTTTTAAGTAGTGTTTATCATAGTTTTAGTTAATTAAAACATTTTTGGTGAAATTAAATAAAATATTCAATGAAAATGTTGCCTTGGCAATTAACTGTAGTAAGTTTAAAGAAATAAGAAAATATATAAAGAATATTAAAATGACAAGAGCACAGAAAATTACTAAAATAAACTGAAAATATACAAAAAGGTAATTCTAAATATTAATATATACACTATATTGGTACATAAACAATACTAAAAGCAATACTGCTTTTTAAATAAATAACAGAACACTTAAGAGAAGACACTGTTTTGGTGCTTGTTTTTATGGACTGTGGTGTCTAATCAATAAATCCTGCCCATATTCTGGAGCTCAATTCAACATGCAGCGCAGAAAGCAGTCATGTGTTCGTCTACGTACTCTGGGGTAAAACATGAATTTGATGCCCTCAGATGCTCCGTCCAGCGTCACACCTCTGATCAGGAAACACAGCAGCACCACGTATGGAAACACGGAGGAGAAATACATCACCTGCACATAACCAATACTGATCAATATCATCAATAATCAAATTACAACACAAACACAAAGAACGTTTGATTTAAGCAGCTTGCCATTCTTTAATTATTGCATTTCTATTGCAAATTTTCTTTGAATTATTATTTTGCATAGTACAAACACACACTCAGAGTACCTTGCCAGTAGATTTGATGCCCTTGTACATGGCCAGACAAACGATGACCCAAGCGGCCAGCAAGCATCCAGTGATGATGAGGTTGAACTCTCCCGTTTCATCAATGGAGTCGGTGACGTCCAGAGCCTTACGGTACCAGAAATACGACGTGGGAGAGCTGGCGGCACATTCCTTCACTACGAGTTAAACAAATGCTTCTTTAGTTTTCATCTTCACATTTCTGGCATAGGTTCCTCATATCTAATCACTCAAGTGAGTAGGGCTGGGCGATATGGCCAAAAAAGGATCTCGATAAAATCTTTTCATATCAGTCGATATCGATAATTATCACGATAAATGTCAAATATTTTTTATAACGCAGATTTTTGCTCCTAAGTGAAAGTTGTAGAAACCAGACTGTTAATTGTGGTTTTAAGCTACTTTTTGTCAGAATATGACAAACACTTCACGTTTTTGAATTCCTTACACTTTTCCAGTAATTTTTCCTTAACAATATAAATTTCTCAATAGAAAAAAATGAATGTTCTAATAGATAATATTGTTTCTAGTGATGAAACAGGTTTGTGTTGCCTGACTTTGGCATATATCTTCGGCACAGTTTGCAGTGCAGGCTGCAGTATTAATAAAATTACAAGTTTTCTCTTAGAAATGCACATTTGACAGTGAGTTGACAGTAGCAGTAGCTTGAGTTAGAATGCAGATGTAAATTTATGTTCATTAACAAAAACATCTGTAAAAATTGTAACCTCATTTTTATATGGTAAAATTTATATATGCTGACTGAGTTTTATTAAAATTAACCATCGGTCTTCCATAGTATCGTACATTTAGATCATGATAACCACAGTTAAAAACACGCATATAGCTCTTCACTGCCTTGGTAAATTATATCTATATGGTTTCTATGGTATTTGTATGAAAAACAGTAGGCCTAGCCTAAAAACATTTAGTATAAATGCACAAATTCTATAGCTCAATCACAAAAAAATACTGTAATAATATTCCATTACTCCTTTTAATACACATCATTAATAATATAATTCAACTCTATATGAATAGAATATCCCACATTTCTGCCACAGTACCATGTTGCAGTTAGTGTTATCCATGGTAAATCCATGGTAAATTATGGAGATCTGTAGATCGAAATGCCTTCTGACTGTATCGTTTCTCCTGTTTGTCAGCGCTGTTTAATCTGGCTTTAAACTAGTTGAAATCACCGAGACATTTGTGGTTTTCGTTGAATGCACGCGCTTCTCACTGGATCTCGCAGCGCTGATTAGTGGTTGCGTGACTGAGACCGATCCGTTTGGAGTTTGACCCGAGCGGATAAACGGTCTGTGTGACGCGGTTCAAATGAGTAACAATTCGTGCTACCTTTTATCGACAAATTCGTCGTCTTTGGATGATAACTCAAGGTTAGTTTCACTTTCGATTTAATGTTCGCTTCCACTAATTTTTTTCTCCTCGTGTCGAGTTTTCTTTGCCAGTAGAGCGTGTACTTTTGATGTGCAAGTTAAAGCTTCACGCTGACTGGCTGTTGTCGCGTTTATTTCTGCTGTGTGATATGGGTGTTAAAGTAATCCATATCGAGTAAAAATGTCCAGAGCTTATCATCGTTATCGACATCAATTTTATCGCGATTCGATATGATATCGTTTATCGGCCCAGCCCTACAAGTGAGTATTACTCTAATTGTCTTGCATAACACACATATACTAATCCTTACCAGTGCCGTTCCCTTCTGTTGGACAGTTTTCCCACGGTAGAGGATACTGGAAAGAATTTCCCAAGTAAAAGATACTCCAACTGATGATGACATTATAATACAGAGCAACAAATGAACACACCTGGGAAATAAAAAGAGAAAAAGAAAACCAATGTATTAAAGAGTAAATAACCAATTCAACAGATGATGACAATTTTGTGAAGTCTGCTGATTAAAAAGGTACACTATGTAACTTCTTTGTTGTTAACACATCAATCCTTCTTCCAAAACATGTTGTCTTTTCACTATGTAAGGGTTTATATTTTAGACCTGTCAGGATGGTTTTCACAGGTAATGGTGTACATGTCTGTACATGAGACAATGCGTGTCGCCAAAGACTTTATATACAGGAAGACTGTGCACTCTGATTACTTATGAATGGAATAAAGTGCTACGCCCAATATGGTGAATAAGCTCCGGCTGCTACAGAAACAGGCAGTGTTCTGAGAATGTTTTATGAGCTGTAGGATAACCATATTCATCCGCACAGTCACACAGAGCCGAAGAACCACCAAAACAATTTTCTTCTGCAAAATGCAATCAGTTTTGTTTTTTAACCACTAAAGGGGCAGTTACATAGTGTACCTTTAAATTCACTAATGATGCACCGATTGCGATTTTCTTGGCTGATTCCAATTTTTTTTATAAGTGTAACCTGCTGATATCGATTTTTGCCGATTCCTGATTTTCTAAGGACTATAAATGAAAGCATACACAAACAAAAATCTACTTTTCTTCAATGCAATTTTTATTTTCATAAACAAAAACACAAGTAAAAAGTCAGTAATAACATAAGAACAAATAAACAAATTGCAAACAACAGCACAAATAAATGCAATAGAAAAAGAGAAATATGAAATAAACAAGGCTTTAAGTTTTTCAGGTGGGTCTAACAGTAGGTTATTATTCAGGTAAGAAATACTACAGAAATTAAAGTAATCAAATGTAAAATAACACTGGATAGTCTTCGTCGTCAAAATTAAAAATAAATTAATGCTTACAATTAAAGTTATAAAAAGTTATTCAGTCAAGAGCAGCGAGTGATTTTCTTTGTCTTTTGTTCTTTGATTAACATGACTGACATCAGCAAAAATATTAGGCTGCTGTCACTTTAAGAGCTTATGCACGGATCCAATATACTGTTGCACAACATGCATTATCTTTCTCAGCTATTTGCGTTCCAAAACTGACTGTGTTTAACTGAATACTCGCCAAGATGAGCATTTTGACATAATTTTGTGTGTATTTGACCGTTTAAGTGCAGTTAGCCACTCATTTTGGTACTTGCGACTCACAAGCTTGATTGAGACTGACAAGTGGTTTGTGCGCTCCACTTATATAGATCAGTGGTGGTTGCGCTTTTGGTATGAGCGCAAAACCTGCGGGAATGACTAAAATGATGCGCAATACAAGCACTACTTAACCGGAGCGAATGAGACGAGTGAGTGAGAGGAGGCGGGTGCGTGTCACTTCACAGCCGAAAAGAAGAGAGCGAGAACGCGACGTTATAAGCTGACGTTATTGCCTGTGCTGCTGGCAACAAAACCGACCAGCTCGGAATAGTAAAGACGTGAGACTGTGATTGATCGGTGCATCTCTAAAATTCAAAATTTCAGTATTATATCAGTGTAATCAACCAATTAAAAAAGCAATTACTCACCACACAGCTGGAGTAGCCAATGCCAACAAGTTTTGGAGAAATGTGTCTCCAGACGCCGATGCTGCCCTGTCTGATGCTCTGACCCGCTGCCAACTCCAGAAAAAACAATGGCACTCCAACCAGCACCATCAACACCACATACAGCAAGATGAACGCTCCTAATAGACATGACAATGTTTCAAACAAAACAAGAATTATTAAATATAAGCCTGGGTAGTCTTTGCATCCAATATTGGCATAATCTCCTCCTCACTCACCTCCTCCGTTCTGATGGCAGAGGTACGGGAACCTCCACACATTTCCCAATCCCACACTGAATCCGACCTGAGCGAGGAAATATTCCACCTTACTGTCCCAGCCATCTCGGGCCGTTTCCAACAGGACCTCCTGCTCGACCACTAACCCCAGTTCAGCCTCGTCCCCCTGGCCGTCTGCAGGTAACGGGGGCTTCTCTGACGTCATCTGGGAGAAAAACAGAAACTTGTTTTCCCATTCAAACAAATCACACATAAACCACGGCTGCTTTTGAGGATGTCTTTGTTGTAAAATATTCTGCTATAAAAATCGATCTTATCTTGCCAGTTCAGTCATAAAACTGCTCATTTCCGTATTCAGTCCAAACAAATGATGGCGTAGAAACTACATGAGAAGAAGTGTTGATCAGTGAAATTGCGATTACTAGATATGGATTTTAAATCGGTGCCGTTTGCTTATAATATGCAACATGAAGCCAAAGCACTCCAGGTTCAGTTTATTCTTGCATTTGCATGTTTACAAAATATTTGCAGCTATTCAGGTTATAGTATAAAGACAATAATGACATGCAATTAAAAAAGATTTACAGCATGACATCTTTCAAAAAACAAATTACAACATACTACTGTATATTAATATACTAATAATCAATGTACTATTATTATCATCGTCATCATCAACAAATATAAAAAGACCAATTATTATAATAATAATAATAATAATAATAATAAATCATCAAGTGGTTTAGGATCCAAAACAGAACAGTATGAAATGTAGAATAAAACGGACTTAAATGAGATGAGCCCACTTTCAATGTCAAAAACAGTATGAATGTGAAAAAAAAATAACACACTGAACACACTCTTCAAGGTCTGGAAAACTTTTTTAAAAAATTAATTCCCTGACATTTACGTGTTTCCATCACAAGCGTGTAGGCGTACAAGCGCATGCGCACGTTTCTAATCCTGACAGCAGGAAACATTGGTTTTAAAGTGGCAGTTCTAAAAAAAAAAAAATATTCAATTGAATATATACATAAATAAGTTCTTCAGTTCAAGATTAATCAAAACCAAACGCTGTTTGGTGAAATCTAACAGTGCAGAGCAAGTAAAGCAGTTTAAAATCAGCTAGAGAATCTCATATATGAAACTAAAATGAAATTATCACCAATATGTATGTATGTAAATAAGTACATCTTACTATTAATATGTACACATAGTAAGTATATGAATTAAATAAATTCTCACCACTGCTGTTTTTCTCTTTGTTTCTTTTGGGCTCTCAACGCACGCACACGTGTTAATGGGGACGCGCGCTATTGTCACCGGCTCAAATCCTCTTTAAACAATCACTTCACAGCTTCCCCAGCCGAACCGTGTTTTAGAAACAATTATTTAACGTTTAGCTGCAGCGAAAGACGTTCATTTTTGCGCGCGTTTTACTCTTCCGTAGTGGTTGTGACTTTACGGAACCTCATACAGCCAACACCCTCCTCCACGCGCGAATCCAGACATATTTACAAGGCCCCGCCCACTCACTGTTGTACGTAAATGACGCTCGAAGCTTTGTGAACGCGCGTTTTAGCCTGAAATGTCACCTCGTTCGTTTTTAAGCGTAGCATGTTAAAGTATAACGTTTAAATGTATATTTATAAAACTGCATTACAAAAGAAGCACTAAAGACTACTGCTGCATTAAATAATTTGCTGTTGGTATTTCGTTTGCTTCTATCTTTAATGCACACAACAAAGTTTCCGTTTGTTTGTCCTTGCAAAGCATCGAATCAGTTTACCGACAGTATATCTAGAGTAACCATCTACCTCTATAACATCCCTCTATAATTGTTTATTTATATTTTTATTAAGGTTTTCCATATGCTGGACTGCTGACATGCGGCTCTGCATGTGTTTTTTTTTTTTTTTTTTTTTTTTTTTTTTTTTTTTTTTTTTTTTGCGGCTCTGCACTTCCTTCAGAAAGTTTCAATGATGAATGATGCAATCAAGTAAGAAAATTACGCCGAGATTGAAGTCACCGGGAGGTGGCGCTGTCAACTCATGACGCGCTTTGCATCTTATTTCACTGTCAGTGACCCAACTGACCGGGACAAAACTTATTCTTATATAATGTAAAGAAGCCTTGCCAGGGTTAATAATTGCCTTAAACCATTTAAAATGTTTAAAACATTCATTTTATAAAAGCAACTTACAAACTACATATTTTGTCTGACAATTTAAAAAATGCGTTTTTAATAACGATTTAATAATAAGTGAATCATAATAATCAACAATTTTTGTTATAACCTACCTCTCTTATGACTGATAATGTAGCAGATTCCTCTATGAAAACCTCCTCGTTGTCCTCTGAAGATCAGACATAAAAAATCAAAGAAATGATCCAAGACTTTCAAAATGCAGCTGAAATGTCAGGACCCATAAAAGTTCAACAAAGCAATAAAAGTGCGTCGGTACTAAACGATCCCTCACATTTTAAACTACAGGTGCTGTTTCAGCCCCGAGGAGAAAGTTCATTCCTCTGGAGTTTATTTTGCCACGTTGTTGAGTTCCACATTCCAGCTGTCAATCTCAAGTAAGAACCGCCCACCAGACCAAAACACAGCCACGCCCACAATTTTGTCCTGAGAACACATGTGAAACAAACTGCAGAGGTTGGCAGATATGACCGCAGAGCTAACAAACAGACTAAAAGCCTCAAAACTCTTTCATTGAGATATATAGTAAAATGCAGTGTTGGGGAAAGTCACCAATGCATTACGATTTTGCGTTACTCCCTAAAAAGTATTGCGTTACTTAATTACTTTTTATGGGAAGTAATGCATTATGTTAATTTATGTTCATTTTAATTCTCCCCTTGGCTTGCTTGTTTGTTTTTAATAACAACATTTTTTATATTTTTGGCAAATGTAAAGACCCTTACACACCAAAAGCCTCAGGCTAAAGGAAATGCAAATCCACGCCTGTACAATAGAGGGCACAGCTCAAACAAACCTTTCAGCTCTACGCAGAAAAAAATGTCAACACTCCAGTGTATGACGTAGGACGCTCCAGTGGGAATATGCTAGTTCTCGTGAGAACCAAGTTTTGTTTTGCTCTATCCTCTGCGCTTCCCCGTTCGTCACCGGAACTTACGCTACGCTTGCGTCCTACGTCATACGACAGTTAGCGGAAGTTAGAGATTACAGTTTGTAAAGTTTTAAATATGGATATTTTTCTCACACAAACGCATCGATTCGCTTCAGAAGGCCTTTATTAACCCCCCGGAGCCGTATGGAGCACTTTTATGATGGATAGATGCACTTTTATGCACTTCAAACAGAAACAAATCATTCACTGCCATTATTAAGCTTGGAAGAGCCAGGTCATTTATTAATATAACTCAGATTGTATTCGTCTGAAAGAAGAAAGTCATACACACCTAGTAAAATCATGGGGTAATTTTCATTTTTGGGTGAACTATCCCTTTAAAGGGGCGGTTACAATACACTTTTCATTCCATTGACTTCCATTTATATACGCATGTGAATGCGTTAGACCACAAAAGCAAGCTCATGCGAAAAGTATCGCATTTTGCTGCGTTCCCAAGTTTAAAGTTTAGTTCACTCTGAGCTGCGAATTCGCATCACGTGAAGATGTGTGACCAGTAGATGTATACGTCACGGCGTGACCTCTTGGCTGAATTAAAATAACGATATTTTTGCAGTAAAGTTGAGTAGATTGTATATATTTTTTTACTATTACTATTTGTTGTATGTTTAAAAAAAGACGCTGCATATCGTGACGTCATATCACGACCTTTGCCGCGTCTGAAGAAATTTTGCTTGCTGGTCTAGTGTGACTGCGGCTTTACTTCAGCAATAAAAACCAAAAAGGAAACGTATTATTATAAGTCATTTGTGCTTATTCATATGGTTGAATTGGATCATCAAAGGTCATCATGTTTACACAGCACACACAACGCCTCTGCATGGAAAAACAAAGTAACTTGTGTTACTTATTTGAAACACTAACAGATATTTGGCTGTAAATTTAAAAATAATGCGTTACTTTACTAGTTACATGACAAAAAAGTAATCCGATTATGTAACTCGCGTTACTTGTAATGCTCCCAACACTGGTAAAATAAGACTAAATGAGCCAATAATAATGAATATAAGTTTAGAAATAAAGACAGGCCACTAAGATCACTCACCTAAGACATTTTTTCCATCTCAGATTACCATCATCTCATATCGGTGAGAGGAATGTCTGGGTGGTTAACAGTCACACACTATCAAAATACATCTAGTTTTGACAATACTCGTCAGAAGACAACCGTCTAGGAATCAGCAGTGTAATGCTGAGGTGAGTATAAGAGAGTCGATTCTTGTGCCATTTTATATATTTTCCTGTATTGTATTTGTTTAAAGGTTATTACAAATGCAGGAAATTATGTTTTGTTTGTGAAATTCTTCAGTAGTAACATTTATGTGTGTGTCTCGTTCATGCCACTCTCTTTTGCCTATAGGGAACTGCTCATTTAAAGATGAAAACTCTGTCATCATTTACTCATGATACATGCCTTGCCAAACATGTATGACTTCCTTCCTAGGAATTTAAAAAAGGAGATGCTGTGAAAAATGTTCATGCTGCATATATATTCATTGGAAGTTATTTAGTCTTTATGCATTTAGTTTGAATATGAACATTAGCAATTGGTGGAGGGCGACATTTTTAGCAAATACAATATTCAATTTGGGTTTTCAATCACATAAAGCTGTCATTGGAATATTGCACCATGAATCTTAAAGTGCTTTCTGTTAAAAGAGCAACTTGAACTGTTGATGAACATCCTAATCTTATATCTTATTTTGTGTTCCGTGAAAGTCACATGGGTAAATGATGACAGCATATTAATTTTTGCCTGAACTGTTCCTTAAATGAGTCAGAGTTTCTGTCTGTTTATTTTTTATCTGTCTCAATCCTTAAAGAGATGCTTATTTACTTGCTTATTTAGCTCCTTGTATTCCATTAATTCCATCTGAATGAAGCTCTCTGTGCATCAATGTAAAAGTGAAGGTCAGCACTTACAGTGTCTGTAAACGCCTGCAGGCAGTCAGACAGGTCGAACAGGAGGAGAAGGACAGGGAAGGTGTAAAAATGACACATTCTGAAGCTGTTACGCATTGAAATGTCATCAGTCACATACACTTGAACGTCCACGTCACATATGCACATGTTTGATCTGTTTGAGTTTCCACAGGTGTGTGACAGTCAGTGGTCTTGATGGGGGTGATACCGCAATACCTGCTTACTGTGAGTATCATCAAGGGTTGAGTAGTGTTTGCCCGTGCATTATTACACTCTAAAAAACACTGGGTTAAAAACAATGGGTAAGCATAATGGGTTGATTTAACCCAGCATAGTTGATTCATTTTTTATTATATAACTAGCTTTTTTTTTTTTTTTTTTTAGTTCATACGTGAATTAATGTCTATGGATTAACTTAAATCCTCTAAAAAAAATGTAAAATAATAGACACAACCACTGGCTTGCATGATAATTCCTTTATTTTCAATCATATTTTACAGTATAGCATATTTTATATAGTAAATATAAATGTATATATTTATATTTATTAAATTTATATTTAAATATACAAACCCGATTCCAAAAAAGTTGGGACACTGTACAAATTGTGAATAAAATAGGAATGCAATAATTTACAAATCTCATAAACTTATATTTTATTCATAATAGAATACAGATAACAAATCAAATGTTGAAAGTGAGTCATTTTGAAATGTCATGCCAAATATTGGCTCATTTTGGATTTCATGAGAGCTACACATTCCAAAAAAGTTGGGACAGGTAGCAATAAGAGGCCGGAAAAGTTAAATGTACATATAAGGAACAGCTGGAGGACCAATTTGCAACTTATTAGGTCAATTGGCAACATGATTGGGTATAAAAAGAGCCTCTCAGAGTGGCAGTGTCTCTCAGAAGTCAAGATGGGCAGAGGATCACCAATTCCCCCAATGCTGCGGCGAAAAATAGTGGAGCAATATCAGAAAGGAGTTTCTCAGAGAAAAATTGCAAAGAGTTTGAAGTTATCATCATCTACAGTGCATAATATCATCCAAAGATTCAGAGAATCTGGAACAATCTCTGTGCGTAAGGGTCAAGGCCGGAAAACCATACTGGATGCCCGTGATCTTCGGGCCCTTAGACGGCACTGCATCACATACAGGAATGCTACTGTAATGGAAATCACAACATGGGCTCAGGAATACTTCCAGAAAACATTGTCGGTGAACACAATCCACCGTGCCATTCGCCGTTGCCGGCTAAAACTCTATAGGTCAAAAAAGAAGCCATATCTAAACATGATCCAGAAGCGCAGGCGTTTTCTCTGGGCCAAGGCTCATTTAAAATGGACTGTGGCAAAGTGGAAAACTGTTCTGTGGTCAGACGAATCAAAATTTTAAGTTCTTTTTGGAAAACAGGGACGCCATGTCATCCGGACTAAAGAGGACAAGGACAACCCAAGTTGTTATCAGCGCTCAGTTCAGAAGCCTGCATCTCAGATGGTATGGGGTTGCATGAGTGTGTGTGGCATGGGCAGCTTACACATCTGAAAGGCACCATCAATGCTGTAAGGTATATCCAAGTTCTAGAACAACATATGCTCCCATCCAGACGTCGTCTCTTTCAGGGAAGACCTTGCATTTTCCAACATGACAATGCCAGACCACATACTGCATCAATTACAACATCATGGCTGCGTAGAAGAAGGATCCGGGTACTGAAATGGCCAGCCTGCAGTCCAGATCTTTCACCCATAGAAAACATTTGGCGCATCATAAAGAGGAAGATGCGACAAAGAAGACCTAAGACAGTTGAGCAACTAGAAGCCTGTATTAGACAAGAATGGGACAACATTCCTATTCCTAAACTTGAGCAACTTGTCTCCTCAGTCCCCAGACGTTTGCAGATTGTTATAAAAAGAAGAGGGGATGCCACACAGTGGTAAACATGGCCTTGTCCCAACTTTTTTGAGATGTGTTGATGCCATGAAATTTAAAATCAACTTATTTTTCCCTTAAAATAATACATTTTCTCAGTTTAAACATTTGATATGTCATCTATGTTGTATTCTGAATAAAATATTGAAATTTGAAACTTCCACATCATTGCATTCTGTTTTTATTCACAATTTGTACAGTGTCCCAACTTTTTTGGAATCGGGTTTGTATATTGTCAACATTTAAGCTCGTTTAACAAATATTAGATGTAAAAATTAAACATTTAGAAGTAATTCAAGTGTAATCGAGCAGTCTCTGTTGAAAAAAGCCTGTGATAAATAACTCGTCTGACCCAGGATCTGGGTAACACAAAAACTACACAAACACTGGGTTGTTACGACTGACCCAGGATCTGGATAACACAAAAACTACCCAAACACTGCCAGTCCAAGAATTTAAGGGAACCATTCTTAACATTAAGGGTTTGTTCAAATCAATCACTATTTTAAAGTATGAGCAACAGCAATAGTAACTTGGCAAAGACCATTTAAATAGGCCCTCTTACTACCATGTCATGTAGCAGTTGCTCTTATCCAGATTGATAAGACATTGATGAAATGAGATGAACAGATGGCAAATATGCACTTCAGAGAGTGGCTAAAGACATGCAAAATAAACCAATACAAATATGCACTACCTAATAGGAATGAACAAGTCGATGCAAGACTTTTTCCATGGTTGTTCAAATCTCTTGAAGGTGAGTCTGTAGTTTGGGAGGTTGTTTTTACATGCATTTGGAGTTGATTCTCTCATTTGGGCGTAAGGTCAATAAGTGCTTTATGTTTTTGTAGGGGAAACAGGGTGTGTATAGTTGGTATTTAAAGTCATCATGAAATCAGAATCGACTCTTTTTGTGCGAAAATTCAGTCACATCCACTTTCACTTCATTTAAACGTTTTCTTCATTGAATATCCAGTTTCAGTCAGAAATGTATCATATTACAGAAGTATAATGAATGTCGTTTCATGTTGACTTTAAAACACTGTTTGGCTTTTTTTGCATAAATGCAAAACAAATCCAAACAGTGAATGTTCATAATGAAATGTTGAGAGTTCCAGGAAGGTCAATTATCAGTTAAAGTTAATTATCTATAATCAATGCAATTAAATAACTAGAAAAGGTGTAGAAAAGGCAGTTGAAGAGGTGATTCATGCGTGCTGCTGATAAGTGTGTGTGCGTTGCCATGTTTTATGTTTATCTTTTTTACAGCCTGATATCAGTGATGCTGATTTTTGCTCTATTTTTAATCCAGCGGCTGGTGAGTTTCTCTCTGGGAGATGAGGGTGTGGATACCGTTGAAGAGGCTCTTTCACGGATTGAACTTCTTGTTGACTCTTATCGGCTATCCAGTGCCGAGGTGATGCTAGAGATCCGGACCAACAAAGTCATCCTGAGAGACAGACACAACCAGGTAAGAATGCAACACGGAACAGAGCAACTGACCCAGGATCTGGGTAACATAAAAACTACACAAACACTGGGTTGTTACGTCTGACTCAGGATCTGGGTTACACAAAAACTACCCAAACACTGGGTTGTTACGTCTGACCCAGGATCTGGGTTACACAAAAACTACACAAACACTGGGTTGTTACGACTGACCCAGGATCTGGGTTACACAAAAACTACCCAAACACTGGGTTGTTACGTCTGACTCAGGATCTGGGTTACACAAAAACTACACAAACACTGTGTTGTTACGTCTGACCCAGGATCTGGGTTACACAAAAACTACACAAACACTGTGTTGTTACGTCTGACCCAGGATCTGGGTTACACAAAAACTACACAAACACTGGGTTGTTACGACTGACCCAGGATCTGGGTTACACAAAAACTACACAAACACTGGGTTGTTACGTCTGACTCAGGATCTGGGTTACACAAAAACTACACAAACACTGGGTTGTTACGTCTGACCTAGGATCTGGGTTACACAAAAACTACCCAAACACTGGGTTGTTACGTCTGACCCAGGATCTGGGTTACACAAAATCTACCCAAACACTGGGTTGTTACGTCTGACCCAGGATCTGGGTTACACAAAATCTACCCAAACACTGGGTTGTTACGTCTGACCCAGGATCTGGGTTACACAAAATCTACCCAAACACTGGGTTGTTACATCTGACCCAGGATCTGGGTTACACAAAAACTACACAAACACTGGGTTGTTACGACTGACCCAGGATCTGGGTTCCACAAAAACTACCCAAACACTGGGTTGTTACGTCTGACCCAGGATCTGGGTTACACAAAATCTACCCAAACACTGGGTTGTTACGTCTGACCCAGGATCTGGGTTACACAAAAACTACACAAACACTGGGTTGTTACGTCTGACTCAGGATCTGGGTTACACAAAAACTACACAAACACTGGGTTGTTACGTCTGACCCAGGATCTGGGTTACACAAAAACTACACAAACACTGTGTTGTTACGTCTGACCCAGGATCTGGGTTACACAAAAACTACACAAACACTGGGTTGTTACGACTGACCCAGGATCTGGGTTACACAAAAACTACACAAACACTGGGTTGTTACGTCTGACTCAGGATCTGGGTTACACAAAAACTACACAAACACTGGGTTGTTACATCTGACCCAGGATCTGGGTTACACAAAAACTACCCAAACACTGGGTTGTTACGTCTGACCCAGGATCTGGGTTACACAAAAACTACACAAACACTGGGTTGTTACGTCTGACTCAGGATCTGGGTTACACAAAAACTACACAAACACTGGGTTGTTACGTCTGACCTAGGATCTGGGTTACACAAAAACTACCCAAACACTGGGTTGTTACGTCTGACCCAGGATCTGGGTTACACAAAATCTACCCAAACACTGGGTTGTTACGTCTGACCCAGGATCTGGGTTACACAAAATCTACCCAAACACTGGGTTGTTACATCTGACCCAGGATCTGGGTTACACAAAAACTACACAAACACTGGGTTGTTACGACTGACCCAGGATCTGGGTTCCACAAAAACTACCCAAACACTGGGTTGTTACGTCTGACCCAGGATCTGGGTTACACAAAATCTACCCAAACACTGGGTTGTTACGTCTGACCCAGGATCTGGGTTACACAAAAACTACACAAACACTGGGTTGTTACGACTGACCCAGGATCTGGGTTACACAAAAACTACACAAACACTGGGTTGTTACGTCTGACTCAGGATCTGGGTTACACAAAAACTACACAAACACTGGGTTGTTACGTCTGACCCAGGATCTGGGTTACACAAAAACTACACAAACACTGGGTTGTTACGACTGACCCAGGATCTGGGTTACACAAAAACTACACAAACACTGGGTTGTTACGTCTGACCCAGGATCTGGGTTACACAAAAACTACACAAACACTGGGTTGTTACGACTGACCCAGGATCTGGGTTCCACAAAAACTACCCAAACACTGGGTTGTTACGTCTGACCCAGGATCTGGGTTACACAAAATCTACCCAAACACTGGGTTGTTACGTCTGACCCAGGATCTGGGTTACACAAAAACTACACAAACACTGGGTTGTTACGTCTGACTCAGGATCTGGGTTACACAAAAACTACACAAACACTGGGTTGTTACGTCTGACCCAGGATCTGGGTTACACAAAAACTACACAAACACTGTGTTGTTACGTCTGACCCAGGATCTGGGTTACACAAAAACTACACAAACACTGGGTTGTTACGTCTGACTCAGGATCTGGGTTACACAAAAACTACACAAACACTGGGTTGTTACGTCTGACCTAGGATCTGGGTTACACAAAAACTACCCAAACACTGGGTTGTTACGTCTGACCCAGGATCTGGGTTACACAAAATCTACCCAAACACTGGGTTGTTACGTCTGACCCAGGATCTGGGTTACACAAAATCTACCCAAACACTGGGTTGTTACATCTGACCCAGGATCTGGGTTACACAAAAACTACACAAACACTGGGTTGTTACGACTGACCCAGGATCTGGGTTCCACAAAAACTACCCAAACACTGGGTTGTTACGTCTGACCCAGGATCTGGGTTACACAAAATCTACCCAAACACTGGGTTGTTACGTCTGACCCAGGATCTGGGTTACACAAAAACTACACAAACACTGGGTTGTTACGTCTGACTCAGGATCTGGGTTACACAAAAACTACACAAACACTGGGTTGTTACGTCTGACCTAGGATCTGGGTTACACAAAAACTACACAAACACTGGGTTGTTACGTCTGACCTAGGATCTGGGTTACACAAAAACTACACAAACACTGGGTTGTTACGTCTGACTCAGGATCTGGGTTACACAAAAACTACACAAACACTGGGTTGTTACGTCTGACCTAGGATCTGGGTTACACAAAAACTACCCAAACACTGGGTTGTTACGTCTGACCCAGGATCTGGGTTACACAAAATCTACCCAAACACTGGGTTGTTACGTCTGACCCAGGATCTGGGTTACACAAAATCTACCCAAACACTGGGTTGTTACATCTGACCCAGGATCTGGGTTACACAAAAACTACACAAACACTGGGTTGTTACGACTGACCCAGGATCTGGGTTCCACAAAAACTACCCAAACACTGGGTTGTTACGTCTGACCCAGGATCTGGGTTACACAAAATCTACCCAAACACTGGGTTGTTACGTCTGACCCAGGATCTGGGTTACACAAAATCTACCCAAACACTGGGTTGTTACATCTGACCCAGGATCTGGGTTACACAAAAACTACACAAACACTGGGTTGTTACGACTGACCCAGGATCTGGGTTCCACAAAAACTACCCAAACACTGGGTTGTTACGTCTGACCCAGGATCTGGGTTACACAAAATCTACCCAAACACTGGGTTGTTACATCTGACCCAGGATCTGGGTTACACAAAAACTACACAAACACTGGGTTGTTACGTCTGACTCAGGATCTGGGTTACACAAAAACTACACAAACACTGGGTTGTTACGTCTGACCCAGGATCTGGGTTACACAAAAACTACCCAAACACTGGGTTGTTACGTCTGACTCAGGATCTGGGTTACACAAAAACTACCCAAACACTGGGTTGTTACGTCTGACCCAGGATCTGGGTTACACAAAAACTACACAAACACTGGGTTGTTACGTCTGACTCAGGATCTGGGTTACACAAAAACTACACAAACACTGGGTTGTTACGTCTGACCTAGGATCTGGGTTACACAAAAACTACACAAACACTGGGTTGTTACGTCTGACTCAGGATCTGGGTTACACAAAAACTACCCAAACACTGGGTTGTTACGTCTGACTCAGGATCTGGGTTACACAAAAACTACACAAACACTGTGTTGTTACGTCTGACCCAGGATCTGGGTTACACAAAAACTACACAAACACTGAAAAGTCAGAGCAACTGCATGCACTATTATTAAAACTGATGGCAAAAAGCAAGCAAAGAAAGAAACTAGCATGGTTCAAAAGTCTTTAGAGCTTTATTGTCCGTGCATTTATCATATGCAACAGATAATTGCCTGGTTTCAGATTTCAAGGCTTAGATTTATCCAGGATTAGGCCTTAGTTCAGTTAGGACATTTAAGTAGCGTCTATAAACATGCCTTAGAAAAAAACATTACTGGTGTGCATCTTGAGACAAAACAGTGGCAGTGACATATTTTAAGATATGACAGTGCAAGTTAAAACATCTCAAACATGCATTTTAGTCTGGGACTAGGCTTAAGGCTGTGAAACCGGGAGAATATGTATTAACTTGAATGCAATGTGATGCAAGTCACTTTGGGTAAAAGCATCTGCCAAATGCATGAATGTAAAATGTTGTTCCAAGTCCACTAAAAACCAGCAAAACACCAGCTGATTTAAAAGCCTGAGATTTCAAATGAAGCATTTAAGACACATACATATAGACACTTGATCTAATGCAACAAAATTGAGCTCAACTGCCCAGAGATCAGTGTATATTTGTGCAGCGTTGCACATTAAACAGACTTTGACTTTATGCATGTAGATTCAGTTGCAACTAATGATGAATGTGTTGATTGTTCCATGACTGACCATTGATGAGGAACTGGAGGAGTTTGCTGTGCCGTCTCTTCTCCGCTGTGACAGCATAAATCCAGCTCTTCTCCTGCTGGTTTGTCAGAGCTGCACCCAGAAGAGGCCGAGCGTGTATTTCTTCAGCTGTGCGTCTGTCAAAGTGAGACAAGCTTCATTGCATCAATCAATACTTGATTTCAGATGATACCGTTGTGTTTCTCCAAGCAGAGCTCCGCCTCTTTAATGACATCACTGT
>CM077189.1:32851765-32861765 GCA_039654105.1 Coreius guichenoti | reverse complement strand
CAGCCTGACGCCACAGGAGAACGCGCTGTGGATCTCTTTAGGGCCTAACTGGACACAACAAAAGTACATGATGCTGAATTTACAATTGTGGAGATCTGTCCCTTTAATATGAGAACATGCTGATGGCTGGTTCACTTCATGTAGGTCTGCTCTGCGGAGCCCCGTGGCGCCGTACACACTCGTGTTTCACGACGGCTGGAAGCCTCCGGGGTCAGACGCCGCTGGCTGGGTCGATCCTGTGGAGTCAGAACACAAACAGGACGCAGAGCTCTCAAAAGTAGAGGTAATGTAGGCATGTTGTCCAATAATGTACAAAAGGTCTCTTCTGCTCACCAAGGCTGTATTTATTTGATCAGAAATACAATAAAAATGTGAAATATTATTACAATTTAAAATAACAGTTTTCTATGTGAATATGTTTTAAAATGTAATTTATTCCTGTGATCAAAGCTGAATTTATCATCATTACTCCAGTCTTCAGTGTCACATGATCCTTCACAAATCATTCTAATATGAGGATTTGATGCTTAAGAAACATTTATGCTTATTATCAATGTGGAAAACTGCGTAATATTTTTGTGGAAACAGCTTTTATTTGAAATAGAAATCTTTTGTAACATTATAAATGTCTTTACTGTCACTTTTGATCAATTTAATGCATCCTTGCTGAATAAAATAACTGTTGAATGGTAATATACATACTGGATAGGCTTCTTTGATTACATAAATGACAATTTAATGACTTTTTCTGAGCCGTTTCATTTATTTATAATTCATTTATGCTAACCAAACAGTCAGATGGTGAGATAGAATTTAAAAACATAATGAACCATGAAGAAAAACAAACCATTGAATGTGATTTCCTCGTCCATTATTGTGAGTTTATGTTATTTTGCTCACATGTTGAATTGTGTCTGTCACACCCAGCTGACATCATCTCACGTTTCGGACCGTCACACTGCTCCTGTTCAGACTACAGACGAACCGTAAGTTTGATTCACACCTGAAGAATCATCCAACAAACACACAGACATATACATTAATACTTATATCATTAGTCAATAGAATGTAACCAATCAGGGATCATCTGACATGTGACAGGAAATTGTTGCTCTGTAGACAGTCAATCACATTAGACAAAGATCAATTTCAGACCAATTGGGCAGGGATTGTTCACACAAATAACAAAAGACTAACTAACAAAAGTTAATTTGTGGTGTCAACTCTCAGGAGTTTCACTTCAGTGTAAATGAATGGCTTCACTGTGAAACAAACCTTCATTCATTCATTGTCTATTGTCTCTGCTCTTAAATGACTCAGAGTTTCTGTAATGAAAGGTGGTTGTTATTTTGTAATTGTATTTCGTAAAGTTGTAATGTACAAACATCTCTGTCTCTGTTCCTCAGGGATGGCGGTGTGAAAGAGCGCTTGTATCGCTGCAGTTATGATTTTGTTGCGCGGAACAACAGTGAGCTGTCTGTACTTCAAGGAGAGCAGCTAGAGGTCATCAGTGATGTCTGTTGTGATGTTATAGAAAGCCAATTATAATGACTACATACTAACCCAATCCATACCCTAAAGGCATTTAGAATTACAATACATTTTTTTATTAATATATTTAATATATAGATTTCTTTATACATTTATTCTTGTACATTTATTTATTTATTTTATTTTATTATAAATATATGTTTATTTTATTTATTTCATGCAAGACTTGCCAAAGCACAAATCCTCATATATACACACACATACACATACACATATACATACATACATACGTACATATATGTGCTGTCTTTAGTGCTGTTAAATCGATTAATCGCGATTAATCGATTCTAAAATAAAAGTTTGTTTATATAATATATGTGTGTATATATATATATATATTATTTTATATTATATATGTGTATGTGTGTGCACACACAAACATATGTATGCATATATGTGTGTGTGTGTGTGTGTGTGTATATATACACATACACACACACTATATATAAAATATATAAATATAATAATATATATACACACATATATAAACACAAACTTTTATTTTAGAATCGATTAATCAATTTGACAGCATATATATATATCACATCCAAGTATTATAATAACAGAAAATTATCGCTTATTTTCCTGTATTTTTCTGCCGTCCAGGTGATCGAGTCATCTAAGCGATGGTGGAAGTGTCGTAATAAGTTTAACGAAGTGGGATTCGTGCCGTTTAACATCCTGGAGCCGGTCACACACATCGACAACCCTGTGATCCATAGAACTCCAAAGGTACAAACTCACATCGGTCAGTTCAAAACATGTCTCTTCTTTCCTGCTTCTGACATTCATCGTCTCTGTTTCAGCCTCCCGCTGCTCCACCGATATTCAACGGCCTGCCCAGCCCGTCCGCCGTGACCTCTGACCCCAGCACCGCTCGGCCGCGCAGCATGATTCACGGATCACTGCCGGAGGATACAGAGAGAGGTATAAACACACTAGTAACAGGTGACCTCTGGCTGACCAACCTAAACATCTCACATCAGATCTCTTTAATATCAGTTTCGGTAACACTTTATTGTACAGTGTCCGTTACACATTTTACATGTAGTTACTATAGTAATAACAGTCAATTATGCATAATTACATGCAACCATGGGCGTCGGAAGCAAAAAAATGTGGGTGGGTCCCCCCGAAATTTTTAGATGCAATTTACATTAAGTGCAAATAGTCCGCATTGTTTACTAAACACCTGGTTGGGGCCAGACAAAATGACAGAAGACACCAAATTTTCACAGTGGCAATAGTGTAGAGTTAAGGCACATGGCAGGAACTTTTGACGCAAATCAACCCAAGGTTCAAATCCACCTTTTGCCGAACTCGCTCTACTCCCTTTTCCCATCACATATCATATCGGAAAGGCATTTATTTTCAATAAAAATGAAGAAAATATTCGAAAAGTGGAAATAAAGCGTCTAACGTGTTTAATAATGTGTTGATTGGTTAGGAGTAGGTGAACAGAATTATAGACGGTAAAAGTGAGTGGGTCCAATATCATTGGTCTTAAAAAGTGGGTGGGTCTTGTCCCGCACACATACAATGGTTCCGACGCCCATGCATGCAACTAACCTTAAACCAAACTTTAACCCTAACCCTAATTATATAGTAAGTACATGTAGTTAATTACTATTACTTAGTACTTAATTGTATAATTACACTGTAACACGGACACCTAACTAAAACTAAAACGATTAAAAACCGTTTTTCAGTATTTGAAAGAAAGACGAAATAAAATTTAATTAAATAGAAAGATTAAACTAAGTTAAATGTTTTAAATTTAAACTAACTGAAGTAAGCTGAAGTACTAAAATGACTAAAACTGTAATAAAAATGAATTAACGCTAAATAGAGAAAAAAAAGTTACAATATCCCATAACAAAATTACTAAAACTTAAACTAAAATTAAAATGAATGTATTAAATCAGTGTTATTTTAGTATCATTGATATACTATTATAGTTTCTGTTAATATTTTGAGGTAGATTTTATTTTCATATTTTAATTTTAAAGTTTTAGTAATTTTGTTGTATGTTCTTGTCATTTATTTAATCATTTAAAAATATCTCTATATTATGAAAGCTTGTTTCCGCCACAGAATAAAACATTTTAAAAGATAATTGCGACTTTTTTTCTCACAATTGCGAGTTTATATCTCACAATTCTGACTTTATAACTCGCAACTGCGTGTTATAAAGTCAGAATTGCATGATATAAAGTCACAATTACCTTTTTTATTTTTTATTCTTGGCGGAAACAAGCTTCCATACTATATAGTTTCAAGTTTTGGTTTTAGTTAACTTAATACTTCAACTTAAACTAAATGAAAATAAGAAATGTTGCCTTGGCAAAAAGCTGATTATTTTATTTTATTGATTTCACGTAATTCAAATGTTTTTTTATGGTTTGAGTTTTAGTTAACGATAATAACCCTGCTGAAAAATATCAGTTCTAAAACATAAAACTATAATAGTATATGATGCTTACGGGCAGCTTTGTCTTCTTGTGCTCATATTGACTCGCTCGTTCTGTGTCAGCGATGCAGGTGAATGACGAGTTACTGCACCGCTTGACCAGCGGGAAGAATCTGTCCCCTCGACTGACGATTCCTCGCTCGACGGACACGTCCGTGCCGCTGGATTACAACTCACCGCCGGCGGAGGTGGAAAACTGGCTGCGGAAGAAAGGCTTCAGTGAACCGTGAGTCAGGAAACACTTTACCACAGCAATCAGTGAACTATTAATAATCACAATCTGCCTGTAACACCTCACATCACTGACGATGGAAAAAAACAGATCCCACATTAGTTTAGTATGATTTTAGCCTATATTAATCATAGAAACTCTAGTATTTTGCCTACACATTTTCGGTGCATTAGTCTTTTGTTATTTGAGTGAACAAACCGGTCCGAAATTGGTCTTTGTGTAACATCCTGACTGGTAAAATGTGATTTTTCACATGAAAAGTGAAGCTGATCCCTGATTAGTCACATTCTATAGACTAATGATATAAGTATTAATGCATATGTCTGTATATCTAGTTCAGGGGTTCTTAACTCTGGACCTAAAGGTCTACTTTCCTGCAAAGTTTAGCTCCAACCCTGATCAAACACTCCTGAACAAGCTAATCAAGGTTTTCAGGATTATTAGAAAGTTACAAGCAGGTGAGTTTGATCAAGGTTGGAGCTAAACTCTGCATGAAAGTGGAGCTCGAGGGCCAGAGTTGAGAACCCCTGTACTAGTTTAATCCATATTTGTGTCATCACATTTGTGTTGTTGCTGTGTGTGCAGGACTGTACAGTGTCTGCGGGTTCTGAACGGAGCTCAGCTGTTCTCTCTGAATAAAGAAGAGCTGCGCGCTGTTATTCCTGAGGAGGGCGCTAGAGTCTACAGTCAGCTGACCGTACAGAGAGCCCAGATAGAGGTACATCAAACACACTTGCATTTACTTCATCTAGGTGTCATACGCTTCTGTTGTTTTATATGAAGCTACATATAATGATTACGGAATAAATCAAATGTTTAGAATGTTTTTAAATTATAAAATTCTAAATTTAAAAATTTAGATAAAGAATTTTTCCAAATGTGCACTAAACATTCTAAAAGGTCACAACATAAAACCCACTCACTCCTGTCCACACATACATCCCCTGATGTACAGCATCATGTTGGTTTATTAAAATGAAAATAAGTGGTTTTATACTGAATTACATGCCTTTGAATTCAAAACATACCAATAAGTTATAATTGATATTCAAAATCAATGCAATTTTTGAAAATCTGTTTGGTGCCACTCCTTTTGCAGAAATTACACACCATATAGCATTAATATTTCTTTGATTTTCTGTATATTTCAGTCGAGATCATATAGTTGCCCGTATACACCGATCAGGCATAACATTATGACCATTGACAGGTGAAATGAATAACACTGATTATCTCTTCATCACGGCACCTGTTAGTGGGTGGGATATATTAGGCAGCAAGTGAACATTTTGCCCTCAAAGTTGATGTGTTAGAAGCAGGAAAAATGGGCAAGTGTAAGGATTTGAGCGAGTTTGACAAGGGCCAAATTGTGATGGCTAGACAACTGGGTCAGAGCATCTCCAAAACTGCAGCTCTTGTGGGGTGTTCCCGGTCTGCAGTGGTCAGTATCTATCAAAAGTGCTCCAAGGAAGGAACAGTGGTGAACCGGCGACAGGGTCATGGGCGGCCAAGGCTCATTGATGCACGTGTGGAGCGAAGGCTGGCCCGTGTGGTCCGATCAAACAGACGAGCTACTGTAGCTCAAACTGCTCAAGAAGTTAATGCTGGTTCTGATAGAAAAGTGTCAGAATACACAGTGCATCGCAGTTTGTTGTGTATGGGGCTGCATAGCCGCAGACCAGTCAGGGTGCCCATGCTGACCCCTGTCCACTGCCGAAAGCGCCAACAGTGGGCACGTGAGCATCAGAACTGGACTACGGAGCAATGGAAGAAGGTGGCCTGGTCTGATGAATCACATTTTCTTCTACATCACATGGATGGCCGGGCACTTTGGACAATGTTTTGCTGGGAAACCTTGGGTCCTGTCATCCATGTGGATGTTACTTTGACACGTACCACCTACCTAAGCATTGTTGCAGACCATGTACACCCTTTCATGGAAACGGTATTCCCTGGTGGCTGTGCCTCTTTCAGCAGGATAATGCGCCCTGCCACAAAGCAAAAATGGTTCAGGAATGGTTTGAGGAGCACAACAACGAGTCTGAGGTGTTGACTTGGCCTCCAAATTCCCCAGATCTTAATTCAATCGAGCATCTGTGGGATGTGCTGAACAAACAAGTCTGATCCATGGAGGCCCCACCTCACAACTTACAGGACTTAAAGGATCTGCTACTAACATCTTGGTGCCAGATACCACAGCACACCTTCAGGGGTCTAGTGGAGTCCATGCCTCAATGGGTCAGGGCTGTTTTGTCAGCAAAAGGGGGACCAACACAATATTAGGATTAGGTCATAATGTTATGCCTGATCAGTGTATACAGCACAGTAAAGTATTGGCTTAGGCAAAGATGCATTAACCACTTGCTTAAACATGGTTCATTACAGAGTCTAGTGGTAAAGTTTCAACCTAATTAAAGACCATCAAACACTGTCTGTCTCTCTCAGGACGCTCACAGAGCCACAGAGCTGGAGACGGTGATGGAGAAGCAGAAGATGAAGGTGGATTTGAAACTGGAGAGTGGAACTTTATGAAGATCTATTGAATAGACTAGTGTTCAAATACACTCTCTGTCTGTATCTTGTATATGTAAGAGCACAAGATAATTTATGTTATTGTAACCTGCTTTATAGATTGTTTTGTTTACCCATTTAGCTTTACGGCATGGAATGAGAATTGTAAATCTGCACAATGATGTACAAACATCTAAATTACCTGTGTAATATGGGTTACTAATATATTCTCAATAAATACATTTAATGCACAAACTAGCGATTCCTCTTTCTCCCCAAGAGGGCAGCAGACACCAGCCTTTGCAAAACAAACTTTACCATTACTAAAGTCATCAGTGTCTTGTCCACAGAGATATTGTGGATATATGGATCAACCCTTTTGGGACTTCTACAACCTGCAACCTTTGGGTTCCCAGCCAGGCCTTTAACCAGAACGAAAATCCACATAATAAAACAAAAAAGAGTTCAGAAGTAATCAATGTACTAAAGGTCCATCAATCTCAACATGCACTTTGACAAGAAGAGCAACAGTTACGGTGCTGCTTAGTTAAGCAAATACCACTAATTATGATATTAATACTTACAAACCTAACTAGTTTATATGTGCCCATCTAGAAATAATACAAAGTTTTGGTGTCACTTGTGTAGTTCTGGAACTTCAGACAAAGCAAATGCAAGTATTGTTCTATTGCTTAGTCAGCTTTAGTTGCAATAAACCCCCAAAACACAAAGGAGTAAAATACCCAAAATAGAAAATATGGAATAATTATGACTCACTAATAATCTAACCAAACACAGTTTATCTTTAACTAGATAAAATCTTTAATCAACAAATCAGTTTAAGTGAACTAGTATCTGCTGTTGCTCCTAGCAGGGTTAACTCAAATTAAAAGCCATATATTTTATAAAATGAAAGAACAACAAAATGACTAAAGCTTTAACTAAAATGAATATATTACTTAAAAAGAATAACCACTAAGAAGTATAATAGTATCCCAATAATACTAAACTAACACTAGTTTGTGGAGGGTAACTCATTTTATAAGGATATATACAAAGCCTAGTTCTCACATTGAACACACATAAAGATTTTATATGCTGGCGCTGTCTCTGTCTGTCTGTCTGTCTGTGTGTGTGTGTGTGTGTGTGTGTGTGTGTGTGTGTGTGTGTGTGTGTGTGTGTGTGTGTGTGTGTGCTCAGCAGCTGCTCGGGTGTCGTGTCAGGTGAGGTGAGGAATGTGTGTTTGTATGTTTGATTAAGACAGCTGCAGAGTTTGTGTGTGAGATTCATTAGCTAATTAAACCCATATTATAATTTCACACACACTGAACCTGTACAAACATAAGTTTGATGCTTTAGGCCCGAAACACTACACGAGAGTGTGATGTACCTGGAGAGAGCGGTCCGTTAGCATTCGGTCATCTCAATGGCAGTACTGAACGGATGGGAGCTTTCTAATTTTTTTTAGTGCTATCAAATCGATTAGTCGCATCTAAAATAAAAGTTTGTGTTTACATAATATATGTGTGTGTGCTGTGTATAATTATGTATATTTGACTACACACACATACATGTATATATTTAAGAAATATTTACTGTATATACTGTAAATATATTTATATTATAAATATTTTATATATAAATATAACAAATTTTTCTTAAATATATACAAGAAGGAGTGTGTATTTATATATACATAATAATTATACACAGTACACACACTTATATTATGTAAACACAAACTTTTATTTTGGATGTGATTAATCGATTTGGCAGCACAAATTTTTGGTTTTGTGAATATTTGCGAATCTTTTGTTCCGAATTAGTGGTTCGGAGCTTGTATCGAACGTGATTTGACCAAACGATTCTTCTTTACGTCATATTGTTTCGAACCTGTGAACCCATGAACAAGTAAGTGTCTAATTATACAGTTTTATAATGTTAGTTGTTTTGTAATTAATTAATATAACTAAGTTTAATACTGCCTTTCTCCAATCACTTAAAGGTGTCGTTATAAAATCTACCTGTAAACTGCTAAATCTAACCATCCTAACCTTGACTTGGATTTCACATTTCTGTTTTGTTGCTTTCTGAAAAGGTTTAGTTCACGGCGTGATTCAGAACTCATAATGCAATGCAATCAGGTATTTAACCCGAGTGCAAACATGTAGACAGTTTAACTGACTTTCCCCAGCAAGATTCAAAGTGTTGCTCTAGTCAACACTGAAATATAAGTTGTGATAGTTCTTTCTTCTCTATTGTGACCAAGTGTGCCGCACACGTCCTGAAAAGTGAAGCCAAAGCGTCTTGAGCGTCGCCCCCAGGTGGTTGGTCCCAGTGTAGCTCATAAACCCCGCCCCCTCCATGTATTCTAATGGGACGTGAGACAAACTAAACAATCAAATTACACTTCAAATACATTTTTTCCAAAGATGGTTTCTGTCATTTTGGGTAGTTTTTATCACACTAAAGTTTGGTTTTAGTTATTTGATGCTATAAAAACGGGGGTTGTTCTGCAGTAAACTGTACTAATATACTGTACTATACTGCGGGAGTGTGGGCGGGGTCTTGATATCGCAGCTCTACTTCCTGCTCTCTACTGCGCAGACTCCGTCCCCGAGGTCACCACTGTTCAGATGCAGGTCCCAAATCAGCGCCATATTCAGACATTGGCGGCTTCCCTTTTCTCCAATGGAAGATAGTGAAGGGCCTCATCCATCTTTTTTTACAGTCTATGATTGTGACATAGAGCTGAGTGAAACAAGACAAAATGTGGGGCGGGACTTAATTTTGTCCATCAGGAATTGATTGAATGGTTGCTATTGGTGGATCTCATGTGAGTGACAGGTTGCCCCGTCCTCGTGTCAGCAGACAGCGAAGAGATGTTGCTGCAGGAGGGAGGGGAAGTTATTCTGATTCAAGATTACCAGGAACATGAATTAAAATATATATATATATATATATTAATGAATCTAATCAGAATCATTAGAATCTAAAAATTATTCTAATGATTCTAATTCTTTGAACATATTTTTCATTTATTTTTACATTTTGATTCTTCAATTAATTGATGCATGGATAGATGTATATGTACATGTATGCTTTTGAGATTTCGTTGATCAGTCTTAACATTTCATTTATTTGATTTCCGTATTTAATTTGTTATACAAGTTCTGCTCATTTCTAAAGTGCAAGTTTCTATCTTGTTTTGCCTTGTTTGTTGTACTGTATATTGA
>CM077189.1:32806765-32844265 GCA_039654105.1 Coreius guichenoti | reverse complement strand
TTAAAATAAATAAAATAAAAATTACATTAATATAGATAAACAAAAAATAGATTTAAATTAAATAAACAACAAAGTTAATACATATAACAATACATTACTACAGTAGAACAAAAACATATAATAATGTGACAAACTAATTTTAGATTTATAATATACATTTTTCTGTGTATAAATTGGGTGTTTATAAAAGACAGATGCCTTATAAATTTTAGGATGCGGGTCCCTCACACAGGGATGATCATATTTGGGGGTCCGTGGCATTTAAAAGAATGAAAACCCCTGAACTGGAGGGTTTAAAAGCAGGATGGTTAATATGGAGGCCCCAAACTGCCGAAATTTAAAATAAATGACGTGATCATTTTATGAGGATTTTTGGAAGGGTTTGGCCTCCATATGGTAAAGCCCAATTTTGTGTTAAAAAACTCAAAGGTAGGGTAGACAATTTCAGAGAGGCTAGCAATAGCGAGCTAGCATTGAAAGCATGAGATCCCATCCTCCCTTCAGAGTGTCTTCAAAGCCACACCTCCTCCAAAACACATGAACACACACAGCAGTCTGCAAAAAGCGTCACAAGAGATAGCGTTAAATTATGTCTCAAAGCACATAGCATTACAATAATAATGAACATAAACACTTTACAGAGCACTGACCTGTACCACCTGACTGCTGCAGATTCATTTCGGCGTTGATAGTGTTGACATAGAAATGCATAAATCCAAGTCTGAGGAACAGCTCCAGGTAGAACGTCACGGGTTGCCATTTTGTAATTACAGTAGTTATGGTGTGAACGCAGCATAAGCTTGTTGTTTTGGTTCAAGAGGAACTTTAAGACGGATGCTTTCGGCGCCCGGTGTAGGACTCATTGAACGCGCTGATGAAGTGTGATGTCTGCGCGAGCAGGTGCGCGAAGGTATGGAAATACATATGTTGACAGACAGGTAGGACATCGTCCTGCTGGCCTGAAAACGAGGTGTGTTCAGGTGCATTGTTGGCGCGTTGCTATTTTGAGGAACTGAAAACAGTTATTTTTTGTGTTATTTAAAGGACGCGTTAGTAATTTGCGCCTATAGGCGGCTGCACAACGCGCGTACACACGCTTATACGCACAGGGACGCGCATGAACTGGCTTCTAATAAATTGGCTACTTATTTAACCAATTGTGGCAATACATATGTATTTAAGCTGACTCGTCAGGTTGAGGAAGTCTATATTCCGCCATGTAAACAGTGAATCCGCCATAGTGCGAGCACAACTGGCTTTTAAAGGGAATGGGAGATGAGACTCTGATTGGTTTAATGCACGTTACGCCCAAAACACACCCATGACTCATTAAGAGACTATAGGTGCAAACCTTTTGGACTATGCGCCTGGCGCGTCGACCGTTTTTTCTGCCATTAAACTAGCAAAGTGGATTCGGACACGCCCTAAGTGCACCTGCGCTTCAGACCATGTGCTCAGATCGTTTAAATAGGGCCCTTATTGTTAAGACTATGTCTTAGGTATATGACCAACTAGAGATTAGTCAGTCTTACTTTTTGGTTTCAAATTAGAGCAATCTTCGTTTTTATGTAACTGACAGCTATGAAGAAATATGATGACTAACTTGTAAGACTAGTCTTATGCAACTGGCCCCTTGTGTAAATCATTGTTTCTGTAATTCAACTACTTAATAATACTTTTTTGTTGTTAAAACAACAAAATAACAAACCCTACAAAGCCTTGCCTACTTCTGTTTGATCTGAAGCCAGAACGAACATGAAAACAGTGAGTAAAATAGCTCCACTTGTGGCGGTGTTCAAACTACACATGTGAGACATGGTTTCAAGGGTCCTCGCGTCTCTTTCACTAAAAGCGTTGAGGTGATTAGAGTCGCATGCTGTCTCTCTTCACCAGCTAATGAGATACGCAAACTTGGGAATTGCTCTTAGGATGGAGAGAGACTAAATTTCTAATTGTAGTACCTCAGCGTTAGTGTGTGTGTGTGTGTGTGTGTGTGTGCTTTGGTAATCCTCAAGACGTGGTTTAATTGATTCGTGTTGAAATAAAGGATGAAGTTTCCACTTTAAACCCGGTAACTTGAGAGAGAGAGACAGCGAGAGAGAGAGATTGGGTTGGTATGTGTGGAAGTTCTTGTACCACAATCCAAAAACTGTCTGTGTGTAATGACAGAGGTTAAAGAAGAGAGAAGTGTGTTAGGAGAAAAAGCCTAAAAATACTTGAGTGGAAATTTGCTGCCGTCGTCTTCAGGCTACAGACCTTTGTGCTCTTTTTCAACTCCAGCAAACTCAGACTAATGAATTTACTGAGATGATGTTACAGCACTTTGAGGGGCTATTTCACCTTAAATGCTTGGCTTTTAGCAGGCGCTTTGTATCTTAAATGACCTACAGTACGCTAATTGCAGGTTCTGTCCCTCTGGAGCAGCCTGGAGTTAAATGTCTTGCTGAAGGGTACAATGGTGACAGAGAGCGATTGTAATCTATGTTACTCTCCAGGTCCTGGGTCGCCCCTGTATACTTGGACGTGAAACCGCAACCTTTGTGTTTGCAGCCCAGATCCTGAACTTGACACAGTGTATACTGTACACTCTTCAAAAGCAAGGCTCCAAGTAGATTTGCATTTCCTCAAGGAAATAGTAGTGGACGCAGGGTAGAAAAAGAGCAGTGTTATAGCTTTAGATTTTAGACTTTGGTTCTGCAAATGAAATGACAGCATTAGAGCGACCTCAGGCCTGAAACATGCTCTACACTTACGTGAATACAAATGCACTGGCTCCGTTTGACGTGAACATGACGTGTTTATAACGCTATTCGATTCATGCTTTAGAAATGTGTTGGTCAATTATTCACATCTGCATGTTTCTGAACTTGTTTCTTCAACATGCTGTAAAAAAAAGTTGCTTGCTTAAATTTTTAAGTAACTAAAATTTTTTATCTACTAAATTAAATTAAACTGACTTAAAAAATGTGTTGAATCTTGTTAAAGTTCAGTTAAAGCAATGTAAAAACATATGTTGTCATAACTTATTGATCATATAATTTTTTACAGTGTTTCTGTTGAAAAAGACCACAATTTAGTGTCCAAATAACACAAGACACAATACCAACCACAATCCTGTAAAAAATAAACAAAACAATAAAATAAATGAATATTATAAAATATAATATTATATAAAAAATAAATATATATATATATATTCTTTCCAGTTTAGTCCAGTTTAAATCTAAAAATCCTTAAAAAATATATAATATTTACTCTGGCAGATTTTTTCTCCATTTATATAAACAAGCTAAAAACAAGTGATGTTAGGTGTTAAAACTGTACTATTTTTTTCATTAAAAACAAGTGATTTTAAGATGCAAAATCATATTAAAGATACATTCTCTGCAAACGTGTTAATATCTTCTACAGTGTTACATCTTTTTTTCAGGATTTTTAGATATATTTCTACTGGAAAGCAAGTCAAAAAAGACTATTAAAAACTATTTTTTGCAGTGTGGAGATATATTTCTTCTTCTCTTAAGATACTGTATATTTAAAAGAAAGATCTTATGCCATGGGAGAACATTTGTAAGTTCCACAAAGAGCCAGAGCACTGATTTGAGCAACATATAAATGAAACATCAAAACCCTTTTTTTAATCTTCTTTTATCTTTTATCAATAGAATGTTTGTTAAAAGTTATTTGGCCTTAATAATGTTCTCAAAATGTTAGTACAAAACCATTTCTATACAACGTTCATTTAACGTTTTTTAAATGTTAATAATTGTTTCAGAGTGTTCAGAGAACGTTAAAAATAAAACATTAAAGTAACATTCCCATAATGTTTGAAGAATGGAATATTCCTTTAATGTTCACATAACAATGTTTTAAAAAATGGATGTTTTGAACATTGAGAGAACATTCAGAAAACTAGAATGTACATTTCCTGAAGAAAATGTGAGTGGTGCTTGCAGTGGGAAAACTCGGCACTCGGTTGCCGATTGGGTGTTTCTAGGCGGTTGCTAGGGTGTTCTGGGTGGTTGCTAGGGTGTTATGGGTTGTTGCTATGGTGTTGCTAGGTGGTTGCTAAGGTATTCTGGGTGGTCCTAGGGCGTTGCTAAGTGGTTGCTAGGGTGTTCTGGGTGGTTGCTTTTTTTTATCTTCCAAATAAAATGTAGCAACTCAAGAATGATATACAATCAAAATGGTTTTTGATAATACGATTCAGTGCTGAAACAAAAAAAAAGCTTCACAGATCCTTTGAAGAGTTTAGCATTCTTACAGATTCTTAACAAGCTATTTTGAGTCATTAATTAATCATCAGCTGGTTGCTGAAACACACAGGAAGTGTCAGATGAGTTTCCTCTCTGCTGGTGTAAAGCCAGAGCGGTGTGTGTGTTTGTGTTGTGCGGAGCGCTCAGCCAGTCTAAGCAGAGTCCTTCTCTAAGATCAACAGCAAAAACACCTGAGAAAACACAGTAATAGCACCTAAATTCTCCAAACTCCCTGTACGCTCTCGTGTATAAATATTAAGACACGTCAGTGTAATGTATACAGCCCAACAGAAACCTGCTTGTGTTTATATACATTTGAACCTGTATATTATTAAGCCGCTCGTTCTGTGTGTGCATGTGCCAGAACGACCTTCAGCGACTCGAGTCATGATGTGTCCCCCACTGCACCTTTACACACGATCACTTCCTAGGTTACTTAGTTTGAACCCAACCTGAGCAAATAATGTCTTAGATCTGTCATAGATTGATTTAGAAGTCCTCAGAACAATCCATAGACATGTGGCATGCAATAATAAAGACATGAGCTGATCTCAAGTTAAAGAGCATTTTGCATTGGTTCCGTTTGTTTTCATCATCTTCATGCAGTCTTTCTAACCGACTTTGAAAGGATTCTGCGAGTGTAGATGTAGCTCTATTTCTCTCACACATGTGCTTTTTATTATTCTACATCTGTTTTGACCCTCCAAACCATGTCGGAAAGTTACCAAAAATCACTCACTTTGGTTTTACAGAACACATACACATGCACAAACACACAAGCTCAGATTTGTTCAGAGAATGTGAATCTTCTCTTTCTTGTGGTTCTTTCGGCAGCTTGTTATGGCAAGGTTCTGAACAAACGTTATACCAGTAATGTTAATATAATGTTTGTTAAAAGTTAATATGGTCTTAATAATGTTCTCAAAATGTTAGTACAAAACCGTTTCTATACAACGTTCATCTAACGTTTTTTAAATGTTACTAATTATTTCAAAATGTTCAGAGAACATTAAAAACAGAACATTAAAGTAACATTCCCATAATGTTTGAAGAATGGAATATTGCTTTAATGTTCACATAACCATGTTTTAACCTTAAAAAAATTGATGTTTTGAACATTGAGAGAACATTCAGAAAACTAGAATGTACATTTCCTGAAGAAAATGCGAGTGGTGCTTGCAGTGGGAAAACTCGGCACTCGGTTGCCGATTGGGTGTTTCTAGGCGGTTGCCAGGGTGTTCTGGGTGGTTACTATGGTATCCTGGGTGGTTGCTAGGGTGTTGCTAGGTGGTTGTTAAGGTATTCAGGGTGGTTCCTAGGGCGTTGATAGGACATTGCTAGGGTGTTCTGGGTGGTTGCTATGGTGTTGCTAGGTGGTTGGTAGTTGTCACAGATGGTTACTATGAAGTTTTATAGAGTTCTTAACATGTTCTAAGCATGATTTTGCACTTAGCTAATCACTATTAGCATTTAGCTATTCACTGTTAGCATATGTAGCATGTTGGAAGTCCTGTTTGCTAGCATGAGTCAAAAGAGCCAACCCCCATGTCTATACGATATACTGATGCAGAGATATAGGTCTTGCTGAAAGGTTGCTAGGGTACTCTGGTTGCTAGGGAGTGGCTTTGCAGCTGCTGATGATGATACTCCAAAGGCTGCATACCAGTATGAATGATATAAACCAACCGCAATGCGTTTATGACATTCGATTTGAAGATATCCCTCTTGGGGTTTGGGTTGCTAGGGTGCTCGACAATGGCTGCTAGGGCATGGCTAGACAGTTAGCAGGTTAAAGTAATAGACTGGATGTCTGCCCAAATCAAAAGAGCCAAACTCACGTGTCTCTATGATGTTCTGATTCATTTATATCCCTCTTCCCCTATTTTTCAATGGTCTGTGGGGTGGTTGCTAGGGTGCTGTAACTGGTTGCTAAGGTGTTGCTATGAAGATTTTAGGTCATTACATATTGTCTGCTTGATAAGATAAGTCAAATGAGAGCACCACTAAAAAGGTTTAAAACGTTCTAAGAACATCTTTTGTTAGCTGGATCTATATGATTCACTCAGTTATACTGGACTGGTTGTTATGAAGGACAGAATTCAACTATATGCAAAACTCAGAATTGAAGAATTGGCTCCCTTTCAGTTTAAATTGAATTGGCCACAACATACAGGAAGTTGAGCTGGAATGACAGGAAGAGGAACAGTGAACTGCAATTCAAAGAAATGCACACAGGTGATGCATTCTAGAAAATGAATACATGAAATATGACATGGTTCAGTTTTCAGGGAATGCATGAACTGATTAAATGAATGCAATGTCACTTTGAATAAAAGCATCTGCCAAATACATGAATGTAAACAAAAACTAAATAATTCAATTATTCTCAATTCAATTCTCAATTTAACACAATTAGACATCAATTAAAGAGTGGGTAAATTATGATTTCACTTTTTTAATGTTAGATAGTGTGTAATGTTGCTGTTTGAGCATAAACAACATCTGCAGAGTTACGACGCTCAAAGTTCAAAGCAAAGGGAGATATTTTCTTTTACAGAAATCACTTTTTAAGGACTACAACAAACAGCTGGTAGGAACTACAACGAGCTTCTTCCCGGGTCAGTGACATCACTAACCTGAAAATTTACATAAACCCCGGAAACACGCAACAAAGCTAAAAAAATATGCTAATCAATGACTTGAAGATAGTTAACTCCACATCAGCTACATAAATTCATCAACTAACCATTCAGAGACGTCCTGTCTCATTCTACATGTTGTCACTTCTTCTTGAGTCTCTCCATCATTGTCCGACTCCAGTTTGAACATAAAAGGCTGAACAGTTTCGTACATTTTCAGTGCGTGTCTGCGTGAGGTAATCGGAGCTGCTAACACGAGTTCTTGAAGCTCCGCCCTCTTCTTGAAAGGGGCCCGGAGCAGCAGCTCATTTGCATTTAAAGGGACACACACAAAACACATGTTTTTGCTCACCCTCAAAAAGTGACAATTTTAACATGCTATAAAAAATGATCTGTGGGGTATTTTGAGCTAAAACTTCACATACACACTCTGGGGACATCAGAGACTTATTTTACATCTTGTAAAAAGGGGCATTTTAGGAGCCCTTTAAAGTGATACAGAACTAATTACAGCTGATAAATACCAAGACAAAGACATACATCAACTAATAATTTATTTGTATATTTGATTAATTCAGTGGTCATTGCAGTTACAGAGACAGCAAATAAAACGGGTGTTGAGAAGGAGAGAAACTCTCCCAGTACGTTAGACGGAAGAATGTTCCTCATGTGGAAACATAAAGTTCATCAAACTGCACATTGACACATGTATGTACATCTTCATACAGACACACACATCGCATTCAGACTAATGGATGTACAAATACATACACATATTCATTCATACACAGATACGTAAAAATATACAGTTGTGTGCAAATGCCTGTGGCTGATCTAAACATTCAGTTTATTTCTGCTTATTTTAATGCAGAAAAGCTGTTTGTTTGCTGCATTTCTTCAAAGCTGATTTAGCACATGCTCAGTTAGGATGGCAGTGAAATGTTCTTGCCAAAATGAATCAACCAAAGATGAATTGTGGGAATTGTGCCCAAACTTTTGCACACAACTATAAACACAAATACATTCGCACAAGCAGAAACATTCTGCACGTCTGCCGATTCCCTCCAGAAACAGAATTCAGTCTTTCTCTAATTGTTCATTTATTTAATGACATAAGGGTCATTAAAATCGGTAATCTGCGCCGCTCATGCAGCGGGAAAGCTTTTATATGTTTATAGTCTCTCATCTCAAGTCCAGGAGTAAAATGGAAATGGAAATTGCTGTGGAAATGGCATTTCCTTCTGCATCTCTACAACCTTGGCTATGTTCAGAAGGGAATAATAGCATACTAGTTAATGTTTGCACTACTTGCGTTGTTCATCCCTCGGGTTAATCAATTCTGCTTGTGTTATTCAGATATAAAATATTTTGCTTTTTAAAAATAGTATGTGAAACATGCAACAATAAGCATTTATGCAAACAGTAGAACGCTACATTGTCACATGACCTCATTACGTTGCATGTTTGACTCGCCCCGTTGTTATCTTGTAAATATGGTTGTCTTGCATTTTAAACCCAATTTTGTGCAAAAACGTCTTAACTTTTCTAAGTCAGATCACAAAAAAAATATATTGATAGTAATTCCTGTGCATTTGTCACACTGCAAATGGAAGGTCAAGTCGAGTGCATTGCATTGTGGGATACAGTGTTACACGCAGAGCACTTGGCAATGTTTGGAATGGAATATTATCATACTGCACGCTGCATGCTGTTTATTAATAAGAAAAATATGTGAAATAGTATGCAGTATGGATGATAAACACTAGTATGCTAATAGTATTTCATTCCGTACATATCCCTAGTCCAAGATCCTTAAGTATGTAAATATATATATTTGTATTTGATACACTGCCGATTTTGCAGGTTTGCCTTACTTACTTCATGTAGAAGTCTGTAATTTTTATCATAGGTACACTTCAACTGTGAGAGACAGAATCTAAAACAAAAATCCAGAAAATCACATTGTATGATTTTTAAATAATTAATTAGCATTTTATTGCATGACATAAGTATTTGATCACCTACCAACCAGTAAGAATTCCGGCTCTCACAGACCTGTTAGTTTTTCTTTAAGAAGCCCTCCTGTTCTCCACTCATTACCTGTATTAACTGCACCTGTTTGAACTCGTTACCTGTATAAAAGACACATGTCCACACACTCAATCAAACAGACTCCAACCTCTCCACAATGGCCAAGACCAGAGAGCTGTGTAAGGACATCAGGGATAAAATTGTAGACCTGCACAAGGCTGGGATGGGCTACATGACAATAGGCAAGCAGCTTGGTGAGAAGGCAACAACTGTTGGCGCAATTATTAGAAAATAGAAGAAGTTCAAGATGACGGTCAATCTCGCTCGGTCTGGGGCACCATGCAAGATCTCACCTCGTGGGGCATCAATGATCATGAAGGTGAGGGATCAGCCCAGAACTACACGGCAGGACCTGGTCAATGACCTGAAGAGAGCTGAGACCACAGTCTCAAAGAAAACCATTAGTAACACACTACGCCATCATGGATTAAAATCCTGCAGCGCACGCAAGGTCCCCCTGCTCAAGCCAGCGCATGTCCAGGCCCGTCTGAAGTTTGCCAATGACCATCTGGATGATCCAGAGGAGGAATGGGAGAAGGTCATGTGGTCTGATGAGACAAAAATAGAGCTTTTTGGTCTAAACTCCACTCGCCGTGTTTGGAGGAAGAAGAAGGATGAGTACAACCCCAAGAACACCATCCCAACCGTGAAGCATGGAGGTGGAAACATCATTCTTTGGGGATGCTTTTCTGCAAAGGGGACAGGACGACTGCACCGTATTGAGGGGAGGATGGATGGGGCCATGTATTGCGAGATCTTGGCCAACAACCTCCTTCCCTCAGTAAGAGCATTGAAGATGGGTCGTGGCTGGGTCTTCCAGCATGACAACGACCCGAAACACACAGCCAGGGCAACTAAGGAGTGGCTCCGTAAGAAGCATCTCAAGGTCCTGGAGTGGCCTAGCCAGTCTCCAGACCTGAACCCAATAGAAAATCTTTGGAGGGAGCTGAAAGTCCGTATTGCCCAGCGACAGCCCCGAAACCTGAAGGATCTGGAGAAGGTCTGTATGGAGGAGTGGGCCAAAATCCCTGCTGCAGTGTGTGCAAACCTGGTCAAGAACTACAGGAAACGTATGATCTCTGTAATTGCAAACAAAGGTTTCTGTACCAAATATTAAGTTCTGCTTTTCTGATGTATCAAATACTTATGTCATGCAATAAAATGCAAATTAATTACTTAAAAATCATACAATGTGATTTTCTGGATTTTTGTTTTAGATTCCGTCTCTCACAGTTGAAGAGTACCTATGATAAAAATTACAGACCTCTACATGCTTTGTAAGTGGGCAAACCTGCAAAATCGGCAGTGTATCAAATACTTGTTCTCCCCACTGTATATATATATATATATATATATATATATATAGGGCTGTCAAATGATTAATCGCATCCAAAATAAAAGTTTGCATTTACATAATATATATGTGTGTACTGTGTATAATTATTATGTTTATTTGAATGCACACACATACATGTATATATTTAAGAAATATTTGCATGTATACTGTATATATATTTATATAATTTATATTATATATATATATATATATAAAATTTTATAAATAAATATAACAAATTATATTTATAATATATATACACATGCATGTGTGTGCATTCAAATAATTATACACAGTACACACACATATATTATGTAAACACAAACTTTTATTTTGGATGTGATTAATCGCGATTAATCGTTTGATAGCGCACACACACACACACACACATACACATATATATATATATATATATATATACATACAGTATATATGTGTCATGGTGCGTGTGAGAGTTTACCACAGTGTATCTACGGATGCTGGTAAAAATGATCAACATTTTAACACTACTTCAGTTAACTCTCCTGTTAGTTTAACAAAGAAGCAAACATTGGCATACAAAAGACTAGTTATTGCATAAACACAGACATCTATCAACATAAAATACTACAACAATAGAAATTATGTTATCCTGACAATAAACATTCTGTCATCATTCACTCATGAGACATATTGGTTGGGCGTCGATTTTTTTAACAAATAAAAGGGTTGTTTACTTCTTAATGCAGCAAAGAGACAGTGTAAAACAAACTTTTGTACTGAAATTCGTTTAGACATGATCATAAATATGAATGAGCTATTTTATCTCTAGTTAATCCTTCACTGTGATTCCTTCATTTCTCTGTAAAATTACTGATATTTCACATAGCTGATACACTGAGGTCCCAAAGTTTGAAAGACTGAAAATCTGGTATTTTTTTATTTATTTATTTATATACTGATATTTGTGTCACAAAAGACTGAGCCATCTGACCAATCGGAGCAGAGTAGACCAATCACAACAGACTGAGCCATCTGACCAATCGGAGCAGAGTAGACCAATCACAACAGACTGGGCCATCTGACCAATCGGAGCAGAGTAGACCAATCACAACAGACTGGGCCATCTGACCAATCAGAGCAGAGTAGACCAATCACAACAGACTGGGCCATCTGACCAATCAGAGCAGAGTAGACCAATCACAACAGACTGGGCCATCTGACCAATCGGAGCAGAGTAGACCAATCACAACAGACTGGGCCATCTGACCAATCGGAGCACAGTACACCAATCACAACAGACTGGGCCATCTGACCAATCGGAGCAGAGTAGACCAATCACAACAGACTGGGCCATCTGACCAATCGGAGCAGAGTAGACCAATCACAACAGACTGAGCCATCTGACCAATCGCAGCAGAGTAGACCAATCACAACAGACTGAGCCATCTGACCAATCAGAGCAGAGTAGACCAATCACAACAGGCTGAGCCATCTGACCAATCGGAGCAGAGTACACCAATCACAACAGACTGAGCCATCTGACCAATCGGAGCAAAGTAGACCAATCACAACAGACTGAGCCTTCTGACCAATCGGAGCAGAGTAGACCAATCACAACAGACTGGGCCGTCTGACCAATCGGAGCAGAGTAGGCCAATCACAACAGATTGGGCCGTCTGACCAATCGGAGCAGAGTAGACCAATTACAACAGACTGGGCCGTCTGACCAATCGGAGCAGAGTAGGCTCTCAGAAAGGCGGGGTTTAGAGAAACTGAATGCTTTATTAAACTGTATCAGACACTGTAAGAAAAGAGCTGATGCTGTAATGGATACTGTGAGAAAATTAATGTGTTTTTTGACTTTGGATGCATGTAAACCTATTGTAGGAGACTCCAAAACAAAATTAGGAACCTTTAAAATAGCATAATAGGGGCACTTTAATTCATTTTCAATGCAAATTGTTATGCTGATAATGCATTTGTTATTAAAATAAAAAAGCAAGTGGTCTCAGACTTTAAGACCCCACTGTATGTGTGTATGTGTGTCTGACAGTAAGAGATGCAAACAAGAACAATACACGTCATTATTCTCGTCTTTGTCCTGTCTTTTAAATGGTCAGACGGCAGATAAAAACCGAGACATTCAGTAGTAGAAGAGAAAGAGTGACGGACAGTAGGACAGAGCATTATCCCTGAAACATGCTCTACAAAAGTATGCAAACACAAGTAGCAAGCTCAATTTCACGTGTCGTTAGATTCAGAAACGCACCAGAATGCAATTCATGTAGCTATGCATGTGCACACTGCATTCTCATCACTGCCACAAGGGGAGCTATAATGCATTAGCATGAACTGTCTTCTTCTACAGTCAGATTTCTCTTTCAGATGGACTACTGTGCAAGGCTGAAAGACACTACACAAGTTTTGCCCAGATTTTTTACAATCCGGAGGAGTTGACGATAGTTGCCGAAAGTCTGCAGATTCCAGGCAGTCGGAAATTTCACAGAAAATCGCATTGTGTATGATTAAAATTATGAATCTGTCCAAGTTGGAGGAGATCAAACATGTTTGATATTTTGATCATATTAGCTGCATCCTTCAAAGGCCGATGGCGTCACAATTTGTGTTCTGAACGACTTGAAAGTGTGTTCAGATTTTTTAAGTCGTGTCGTGTATTCTAACCTTAAGTTTAGTTAAACTGTTGGACATGTTTATAGCTACCTGAACATAACATAATTGGTTTAAAGGAACAATTCCCCCAAAATAAGAAAATTCGATCATTATTAACTTGCCTCATGTCATTCAGAACTCATATGCTAGTATTTTCCATGAAAACAAAAGGATTTTTGAATAAATCAGTAGTGATCACGCCTAGCAAGAAAAATCTTCTGGCGCCATTTAATGACTTTAATTAGTCATTATTCACTGATAATCTTCTCTCAAATGTGCTCTGATTTAATTCAGACATCATATGGATTACTTTTATAGTGATTTTTGTCATTTTGTGGCACTTAACAGACAGTATTTATATGAAAAAGAAGGAAATTTTCCTCTTGCGTTCCACAGAATTAGAATAAAACACTATGGGTTTTTGAAATGACATTAGTGTGAGTAAATGATGACAAAATATAAATTTTTGGGTGAATTTTGAGTGAACCATCCATGTAAAGATAGACATTTGTTCATTCATGCATTTGCATACTTGCACAGAGTATGTTTCGTTCTATGGGACATTTAATGGACATTTTTGCACTAGATGAAAATCCTTCAGTATCAAAGTAGACATCCACACGTACAGCACACAATCCACAGCTGCGAGAAGGCTTAATAAGGTCTTCAAACATGAAATGATCCAGGCCGATGATGATGACGATGAAGATGAAGATTTTGAGGTTTTCAGAACTGAAGCGAGCAGCATGTGGTGAACACCAGTGTGACCATCTGATGAAGGCCACAAAGACGAGAAGAACCGAACCAGATGCGGACAGAATCGTTCTGCTGATTTGTAATTTGAGGACGTATTTCATATTTGATTGATTAAATTGTGGCTTTGAGAGGAAATGGAATCAGTCCGTGTGTTGTGTGTGTGTGAGATTCAGTGGTGTGTGATTAGAAACAGTCTTTTTAACGGTCCCTTTAGAAGGCTGACCAACAGGACGACATATCAAATAATGCACTGGAAACGTACAGACGACAACACGCAGAGTTCGGTCTCGCAGTCTCCCGCGTACACAGGACAGTGGTCAATAATAAAGAGTTCCCTGCAATCCCATCACGCTTTGCTGCACTTGCCTTTCTTCTCTTTGCGCTGGAACTTGCGCAGTCGTCGAGTCCAAATGTCCCTCCACTGAATGACCAGGCTGTTTTTGTCGGCCAGCAGTCCCGGGCGTTCGGGGCTCGTGGGACCCTCAGTCGTGCCCAGGATGAGGAAGCGTTTGCCCATGTGTATTCGCGGGCATTTGCAGGCCAGATCCTTCATATGGACCCACAGCACGTGATCGCCTCTCTTCAGCGGCTCTCCGCGGCTCTTGTACACGGACACCAGATTCACAGCAAATTTGGCCCAGTCGCCGACCGTCTCCATGTCCAACACACTGACCTGGACGGCTACAAATACACACATATGAGAATGGTACACCAGATACGATTAACAATAAGGTCAATTTTGCACTGAATCAGATGCTTATTAAATAAAAAGCAAAGTGTTGTACATTACAAATGAAATTGTGAGATTTTCCTAGTGACTGAAAGGTAAAAACAGAATCTTTAAAAATGATGTGATAAAGGAATTGTACCGTAGTCCTTTTTGCAGTATTTCTTCATGTTTATCTTGAGATTTCCCTTCAGTGGTTTACAGTACGAGTCACAATCTGACAACACACAAATTTGCAATTAAATTGATTCGAATTAAAAAATAGTGTCAAAAACAACACTCTACAACGTCTAAAATGCTACAATCTATCTATCTATCTATCTATCTATCTATCTATCTATCTATCTATCTATCTATCTATCTATCTATCTATCTATCTATCTATCCATCCATCCATTCAGGTGTTCTAATCACTTCCATGGCCACAGGTGTATAAAATCAAGCACCTAGGCATGCAGACGCTTCTACAAACATTTGTGAAAGAATGGGTCGCTCTCAGGAGCTCAGTGAATTCAAGCGTGGTACCGTGACAGGTTGCCACCTGTGCAATAAGTCCATTCGTGAAATTTCCTCACTACTAAATATTCCACGGTCAACTGTTAGTGGTATTATAACAAAGTGGAAGCAATCGAGAACAACAGCAACTCAGCCATGAAGTGATAGGCCACGTAAAATCACAGAGCGGGGTCAGCGCATGCTGAGGTGCACAGTGCGCAGAAATCACCAACTTTCTGCAGAGTCAATAGCTACAGACCTCCAAACTTCGTGTGGCCTTCAGATTAGCTCAAGAACAGTGTGTAGAGAGCTTCATGGAATGGGTTTCCATGGCCGAGCAGCTGCATCCAAGCCTTACATCACCAAGTGCAATGCAAAATGTGGGATGCAGTGGGGTAAAGCACGCCGCCACTGGACTCTAGAGCAGTGGAGATGTGTTCTCTGGAGTGACCAATCACGCTTCTCTGTCTGGCAATCCGATAGACTAGTCTTGGCCCCTTAGTTCCAGTGAAAGGAACTCTTAATGCTTCAGCATACCAAGACATTTTGGACAATTTCATGCTCCCAACTTTGTGGGAACAGTTTGGGGATGGCCCTTCCTGTTCCAACATGACTGCGCACCAGTGCACAAAGCAAGGTCCATAAAGACATGGATGAGCGAGTTTGGTGTGGAGGAACTTGACTATCTATCTATCTATCTATCTATCTATCATTCTGTCATTCTATCTATCTATCTATCTATCTATCTATCTATCTATCTATCTATCTATCGTTCCATCCATCCATCCATCCATCTATCTATCGTTCTATCTATCGTTCCATCCATCCATCCATCCATCCATCCATCCATCCATCCATCCATCCATCTATTGTTCTGTCGTTCCATCCATCAATCTATCTATCTATCGTTCTGTCATTCTATCTATCTATCATTCTGTTGTTCCATCTATCCATTGTTCTGTCGTTCCATCCATCTATCTATCTATCTATCTATCTATCTATCTATCTATCTATCTATCGTTCTATCGTTCTGTTGTTCCATCATCCATCCACCCATCCATTATCCATCCATCCATCCATCCATCCATGCATCCATCCATCCATCCATCAATCTGTCTATCTATCGTTCTGTCGTTCTATCCATCCATCCATCATCTATCTATCTATCTATCTATCTATCTATCTATCTATCTATCTATCTATTTATCTATCGTTCTGTCGTTCGATCATCGATGTCTGTCTATCCATCCATCCATCTATCTATCTATCTATCTATGTTTAAGAGCAGCATTAAAGGGATAGTTCACCCAAAACCAAGCAACCAAGCAGATCTCGGCAGCCATCGACTACTATAGTGGGAAAAAAAATACTATGGTAGTCAATGGCTGCCGAGATTTGCTTGGTTGCAAATCTTCCTTTGTGTTCAGCAGAAGAGAGAAATCCATACAGGTTTGGAAAAACTTGAGTGTGACTAAATGATGACAGAATTTTCATTTTTGGGTGAACTATCCCTTTAATATCTATGCTGGTTCAGGTTGGTTTATGCTGGTGTATGCTGGTTTAGCTGGTGGACCAGCACAGTCACATTGTTTAATTGGTGAAGTTGGTTGACCAAGGACCTCTTGCTGGTTAAGCTAGTTAAGAAGCCTGGCCTGGTGTTTTCAACATGGTATTGTGAGTGTTTAAGAGTGTGTGCAACAGTTGTCATGACGTTATTGTGTGTGTGTGTGTGTGTGTGTGTGTGTGTGTGTGTTTCAGGCATTGCTCAGACTGTGTAAAGTGTTCATTGACCCAGAAGAGCTGTTGAAAACACACACAATTCCTTCACTTCTCTGCTTTCACACACACACCTCTGTTTCACTTTCACATGTGACAAGGACAGATTGCGAGTTCTCCGCCCCTTTCCACCAGTGTTTCAAAGCGAAACAGCAGAGAAAACTAAGCATTACTTCCTCTGTCTGTCTCTAAACTCTGTCCTAAAGGTGTATGTGTGTGTGTGTGTGTGTGTGCACTAACCTGCAGGCTCTTCTGTAGTGCTGATCACAGCCGTCGGCTTTATAACAGGGATTTCTGAAAGACACAGTATATGACGTCAGTGTATATTCCTATGGCCAAGGTCATGGGTTTGATGTGCAGGAAATGCATATAATGAAAACGACAAAAATGCACAACAAAATAACTATAACTAAAATGAAAAATAAAAATATAAAAATAAAAACTAATTTAAAATATTAATAAAAAATCTCAACGTCAAAATCAACACTAGTGTGAGTGCATACACTTAGTTATACTTTGGCGATCCTGATTTAAAAAATTAGATAAATGTTTTTTTTTTAATGCAAAAAGTTTTCTGTAAGAGTTGAAGTGTATATATCCATTTAGACATAAATAAATGTGTGTGTGTGTCTGTCTGTCTGTGCGTGTGTGTGTGTTTGTGTGTGTCACTCACTAATGCACGGGGCGACGGGTGATCGGCTCTGCTGATAACCTTTTGCACAGCGGTTGCAGGTGATGCCGGTCACCCCGTCTTTACATGGGCACTGACCCGTCGTCTGGTTACACGTTTTACCTGCAGCTCCCACCGGATGGCAGTCACATGCTGGAGAGAGAGAGAGAGAGAGAGCGAGAGAGAGAGAGAGAGAGAGAGAGAGAGAGAGAGAGAGAGAGAGAGAGAGAGAGAGAGAGAGAGAGAGAGAGAGAGAGAGAGAGAGAGAGAGATGATCAGCTCTGGCACAGGCGCAGAAGGGAAGTCCAAATAATGGCCTTAGTCCCCGTCTGGACCCGTAAACATTGCCATGACACTCAATCTGTTACACACACTTCCCGTAACCACACACACACACTGCTCTATCTCATTTAAAGTCATATGGCTCAATAATATATTAAATTATGGGCTGCATTACAGGAATTACACATAGTAACCAATGTTTCATGCAACAACAAACAAAGAGTCACAGCATGGAAAACAGGTTTCATGAACTGCGTGACATACTCAAACACTCACATTTACTGAAACTAAAGTGCAAAAAAAGGGCTTGTTCAGAAATCACGTTATGATTTCACAACAAAGATCTACTTATACTACCAGTCAAAAGTTTGTGCATTTCTGTTTATTCTTTATTATGACTATTTGTCATATATTATAATAACAGTAAAGTTACTCAAACTATGACATGACAAAAAAGTATGGGAATTATATAGCGAAAATAAAATAAAATAATAAAATAAAATAAATAAAAATGTATATGAATTCACATTTGCTTCATGTCTCAATGCAGTTTGCAGTTGTCTTGCATGTGAACATTCTGATAAACTTTATTTTGACATTGTAGTTCCAAATATTGTGTAACCTTTGGATCAACCTAAACTGGGTTTAAAAAAAAAAAACAGTGTGAATGGAAAGTTAACTGAAGTGATCCAGATCCAGAACCAATCACTTTCAAGGACAGTGTGAGTGCTAAGAAAAGTAACTGTTTTATCATTATAATGATGGTTTTGTGTGTATCAGTGTTGTCTATAGTAGTGTTTAAGCATGTGTCTACATGTGTATGTGTGTTTCCTCTCTGTGTCGAGACACACACACACACACACACACACACACACGCACAGACGGAGATAAGGTTTGAACAGCTGTGGCATCTGCAGGTGAGAGCTGGAAGTCTCAGAGATTGAGCTGTGACTTCATCTCGCTCTCTCTCTCTCTCTCTCTGTGTGTGTGTGTGTGTGTGGAATTTAAGGAATTCTCAGGTGCTGTATCACAGTAACACTGATAAGAGGTCTCAGCGCTCAACATGGGCGTTATCAAATTAACACTGACAGCACAACAAAAGAGCTCCTGATTGACACACATACACACATCCATTCAGAACAAATGTCATACAGAAGAGGTTCAGGAAGCCACAAACATTTGCAAGAACGGTAGTGGATAGTGGGGTAAGATGAGCCAGTGGGTAAGTTGACCTACCCCCTTTATCTTGGCAACTGTACACTTTTTTTTGTCATGTGACCATATATTTTGGAACCACTCATCATTTCTGCCAGACTGTGAACATGAGAAGCACATGGGAGGAGTGGAAGGCACACATTTACTTGTGGCTTGTCAAAGTAACATTTTAGCAGAACAGATGTAATGGTTGTTGCATCAAAGCAAATTTGTCCAGGTCTAAAATATTTATGATCCATATTGGTGATTTAGCAATGTATAAAACCATGCAAATCATTTAGCTAAATATTAGCCTGAATTGGTAAGCTAGTTAGTTTAATCCAAAATGGCAGCTATGGGGCAAAGTGAGCCAAATGCTGTGGGGTAAATTGAGCCAGTGTTTTAACTTACCCCACCATAAGGCACTGTAGTTGAGTTAAATCTCTGAAGTATTAACTGGTATAATTTCAATGTAATGTTACACAACTGGTTTAGTTTATAATTTTATAGTTTGAGTTTATTTGATAGGAATAATGTACAAATATACCAAATCCTTCTCTGATAAGACCCAGAAGATGCTTAACCATATATATATTTCTAACTGTAGTCCCTAATAGCCTAACATGTTCGACATTGCAGAAAAACTACTATGCCAAGAACCTTTTGACTAAAATGATTATTAGTTTCAATTACATTTATTAATTCATTCTAATTCAGTTTTTATTTAATTTAATTTGTATTTAATTTTACTCAACAAACTCTGTGTTTGGGAAGGTTACAACTTTGGTGTTCAACATATTGTTTCAGAAATGCAAACAATTAAAGATATTTTAAATTCATTTGGTTGGTTTTATGCTGTTTAAGTTAGCTTAAAGAAAAGAAATATGACTATTTGTAAAAGGAAATTTGATTATTGAAGGTGTTTTTAAAAGAGGTAAATTGTCTTTACAATCTCACATGGGTTTGATTCAGATTCAATTAGATGGTCCGTTTACACCCAGATGGTGCAACTTACCCACTGACTCGGATCAACTTACCCCTAAACTGGGGTAAATTGAGTCACAGGAACACTTTTTTATAATAAGCCATATTTTTAGAACCCTTCGTCATAGATGTATTCTGAACATTTAAAATGATAGCAAACATCCTGAAATTACTTTAGATACTTTCATTGCACTTCTGCCTTATTTTCTCTTATCTTGAGGACCACATAAGTAAAGAATGGCTCATCTTACCCCACTCTCCCCTACTGGTTCTAGTTGCCAACACACTGAACCAAATGCTATTTAGTTCATTTCAAACCAGCAGAGAGCAGCAGAAACAACTAGATTTTTACAATTGGTAACACTTTATTTTGATGGTCCTCTTTAGACATTCTGTAGACGACAAGTAACTACTAACTCTCATTAGAGTGTTAGTAGACTGTCTGCTTAATATCTGCTAACACTTTAGTTTTCCACCAAACCCTATCGTATACCTCTAGAACACTTGGAATATACGGCACGTCGCATGAGATAATTCTGTGATATTTTGCATCTTTTTTGTAAAGCTTGATGATGGTCGTTATTCACTGCCATTATATAGACAAGCATGAGCAGGACATTTTTTTAAATTCTCCTTTTGTGGTCCGAAAAAGAAAGAAGGGCATACGGCATAAAACAACAATAAATGATGAGTTCATTTTCATTTTAGGGTGAATAAAAACGTTGTCTACTAGCATTAAAAGCAGGACGGTCCGAGCAACTTCTGTATATACTGTATACACTTCTTTGCACTGACTAGTCTACCATCTGCATCTTAAATGCACTTTAATATAAATTATATAATATTTACACAAACACACATGCACACACATACAAAAACATTTAATCACTGTTAAACACTGCACATATAAACCTTGTCACTGATCCAAATAAATAAATTTCAGCTCTTGGCAACGGCCACAAAGGCAGAATTATTGACTGTTTTGTAGGAAGCAGACATTTTATACTGCTTGTAATTTATCTTACAGAAAACCCTGTGCATATGGATTGCCTTTTCCTTCCAGAAATCCTCAACTTACAAGACATCTTTTATCCAAACACTTCCATTTTTCTCAAACTCTGATGTGTGTTTTCTTACAGTGCTCTGTTTGCTTTGGCTGGTGTGACGGCAGCAGATATATGAGCTTCATGTACCGGCTGCTCCCAATGCACACCAGTCTTGCTGTGGTTTCATTGAACTGTATTCTATTTTTAGATTTTAATTTATATATATGTGTGTGTGTGTGTGTGTGTGTGTGTGTGTATACTACTGATTTTATGTGGAAGCTTTCAAACGGGAAAATACAGTGCATAAAACATTTTACTCAAATAAATTTTTAACCCATTAATAAACAGCACATTTTTAACCCATAAAAAACAAGCTACAGTCAGAAAATAAACACGAGTGACTCTTGTGTAACGGAGTAAGCTATAAAATCATATCTAAACACATCCTGCCTGCAGTTTTCAAGGTCCAAAATTAAATTAGTCTGTAAATGGTGGTAAAAGACTAAACCAAGGATTCACAAACACATTTGCATATTCACAGACATTCAGACAAACAAGTAAAATATTTGATATTTTTAGTAAGTGTTTTATTTTGATTGTTTTTATTTTATTTTATTATGTATTATAGTATTCTAATTATATATATACACTGAACAAAATTATAAACGTAACACATTTTTCTGCACATTTTAGAGTGGCCTTTTATTGTGGCCAGCCTAAGGCACACCTGTGCAATAATCATGCTGTCTAATCAGCATCCTGATATGCCACACCTGTGAGGTGGATGGATCATCTCGGCAAAGGAGAAGTGCTCACTAACACAGATTTAGACAGATTTGTGAACAATATTTGAGAAAAATAGTTCAGCTCATGAAAAATGGGTGCAAAAACAAAAGTGTTGCGTTTATAATTTTGTTCAGTATATATATATATATATATATATATATATATATATACACACATTATATATATACATATATATATATATATATTAGGGCTGTCAAAGGATTAATCGTGATTAATCGTATCCAAAATAACAGTTTGTGTTTACATAATATGTGTGTGTACTGTGTATAATTATTATGTATATTTGAATAGACACACATACATGTATATATTTAAGAAAAAATTGCAGGTATATACTGTATATAAATATTATATAATTATATATAAATATTTAAAAAAATCTAAAATATATACATGCATGCGTGTGTATTTATATATGCATAATAATTATACACAGTACACACATATATTATGTAAACACAAACTGTTATTTTGGATGCGATTAATCGCTAATAATCCTTTGACAGCACTACTATATATTATATATATATATACACATATATAAATTATAATTATTTACATTTTTATGCTTTAATTCATTAGCTTTTCATAAACTCCCGAACTGCCTGCACGAACAATAATACATAAATATAATTACTATCCAAAAATCGCCATGTTGTTGCTCAATACCATAATTTATAAATGTTTGTGTAAGTCCTTTAAACAGCTGTAAGTGATTTTTTTGGAAGACAACACATAACAGATGTCCTCAGAAATCACACTTGGATTTCAAATTATTTTTAAAATTATTTGTGTACTTGTCTCTCTGTGACAGCTCTTGTAAAACATTATCTGACAGCGGCCCGGCCAATCAGAAACATTGCCCTGCTTATTTGAGAGGTCGCAATTGGTTTGAGTCTGGAGTTTCTGTTTGTATGAACAACAGAGGACAGGGGAAAATCTGTTTGGAAACAGTCATTATTTGTCTAATTCCGTTTGTTGCCACTAGGGACTTTACAGCTGCTGTAAATGAGGCAAACATCTAGCCAAAACATTGGTGATGCAATTCAAAACTTGCACTATTTTAACTCATTGGGGATTAGAGATGAAGGAATACAAATATCTCGTTGAAGATAAAGACATAAACATCTGAAATATAGCGGCATACCTTTGCAGGCTCGGCGGTGTGTGATGGGTTTGGCCATGTCTCTGTAGAATCCCTCTTTGCAGTAATGGCAGTGGCGTCCAGCGGTGTTGTGTCTGCAGTTCATACACACTCCTCCGCTCTTACGGCCCGAGAGCTTATATAACTCCATGTTAAAGCGACAGCGTCGCGCGTGCAGGTTACAGTTACACGCTATAAAGAAAGAGAGGGTGAACATGTTATTGATGAAAGCTACATATCATGTTTTTATGGATGTGCATATGGAGTTTTTCTCAAAAATACAATATCAATATCGCTAAAAGGGTTTATAGGAGAAGCTTTAGAGCCCCACAAAGAACATTTTATTCTCTAGTTCTGGTGCTTTAAAGAAGCTAAAAAGCAAAGCACTGATCTGCAGTCCCTGTAATGAAACAAACTTTATTAGTCTCCAAAGAACCATATAGCAACCCTACACACCTAAAAAAAGTCATCTTTACTGAACCTTTATTTATCAAGTCAACATGAAACAAGATTTGCAGCCCATTTCAAGTGTTTTCAGATTGGTAGACCAAATTATATGATTTGAATATTTGTTAAAATTAACCAACAGCCAACATGGCCTTGATGTCGTCAACCAAAAAGTAAAGTTTTTTAGAGATGCACTGGTGAACCGGACGGTTTGTTGCTCCAAACACACGATTGGCAACCTTTTTTTTTTTTATTCTGGACAATCTATGTTCCGGACTTGCAAACAAACTGCATTGCAATAATTTCCCAAAGATCACTGGCCAGAGATGTGACACGCTGAAGACGGACGCAAAAAAGAGAGCACAGACATGCCAGCAGAGAAAATACTGTACCAGGCGCAGCAATTTCGCGATGTTCGAAATATTGAAATATAAATATTGAATTGGGGTTGAGGGTTCATAAGACTGTATCTCTGCAGGGAACTGACTGTTTACAGAAAAGTTTTGATGGCATTTGCTTTTCCTCTTACCTCCGTACCATCGGTTAAACGCCACAGTCTACAGTATTGTTGCTGACCATGTCCATCTGTAACGGACATAGGCTAGTAAGAACTGTGTGTGTAAACCTCACTCCCCTGGCCTCAAGAGGCACACTAGCGACTGACACTAGAGGCTGTGGTCTTTAGCATCCTTGTTAGCGCGCCCGCCTCCCATGCCAGAGACACCAGTTCGAATCCTACTCGGAGCAGGTCAAGTAGGACGGTTACAATTGGTGCCGTGACCCGGATGGGAGTGCAGTTTAGGGGGTGAGTGTAACGAAGGCCAGCTAGTAAGAGCTGTGTGTGTAAACCTCATTCCCCTGTCCTCAAGAGGCACACTAGTGACTGACTCTAGAATTTGTGGCCTTTAGCGTCCTTGTTAGCGCGCCCGCCTCCAATGCCAGAGACGCCGGTTCGAATCCCGCTCAGAGCAGGTCAAGAAAGATGGTTAAAATTGGTGCCGTGACCCAGATGGGAGTGAGGTTTAGGGGGGTGAGTATAACGGAGGCCAGATAGTAAGAGCTGTGTGTGTAAACCTCACTCTCCTGATCTCAAGAGGAGCACTAGCGACTGACGCTAGGGCTGTGGTCTTTAGCGTCCTTGTTAGCGCGCCCGCCTCCCATGCCAGAGATGCCAGTTCGAATCCAGCTCGGAGCAGGTTGAGTAGGGCGGTTACAATTGGTGCCATGACCCGGATGGGAGTGAGGTTTAGGGGGGTGAGTATAACGGAGGCCTGCTAGTAAGAGCTGTGTGTGTAAACCTCACCCCCCGATCTCAAGAGGTGCACTAGGGACTGACGCTAGAAGCTGCGGTCTTTAGCGTCCTTGTTAGTGCGCCCGCCTCTCATGCCGGGATGCCGGTACTAATCACGCTCAGAGCGGGTTGAGTAGGAGCAGTTGCAATTGGTGCCATGACCCGGATGGGAGTGAGGTTTAGCGGGGTGAGTGTAACAGAGGCCAGCTAATAAGAGCTGTGTGTGTAAACCTCACTCCCCTGGTCTCAAGAGGTGCACTAGCGACTGACGCTAGAGGCTGTGGTCTTTAGCATCCTTGTTAACGCGCCCACCTCCCCATGCCAGAGATCTTCTGATGGCTACTTCCAGCAGGATAACGCACCATGTCACAAAGCACACATCATCTCAAACTGGTATCATGAACATGACAATGCTTTCACTATATTCAAATGGCCTCCACAGTCCAATAAGAGCACCTTTGGGATGTGGTGGAACGGGAGATTCACATGATGGATGTGTGATCTGCTTTAAAAAGGTAAAAGGTTTTAATCTTTTTTTATTAAAAAAGCATGCCTGTTTCATCGTGAAGTGTTTTATTTTGTCAGTGTGCATGTGCATGTGTGTGTCTGTTATTACATGGCCAATTTGTATGGAATTCTGTGGTTAATGAAACCTGCTTGGGCCATTCCCTAACACACACACCATCTGCTGCTCTGTGTGAGTGTGTGCGTGTGTGTGTGATGGGGGTCATGAAAAGGGGGTGTAATTTCGGGGGGATTCTGGGCTAAAGTCAACAGGGTGAGATTACAGCAAATTCAGCTCGATAAACGTCTGCAGGCGATGTGTGTGTGAGCGCTGTAAGGGTGTGTGCATTTCTCCAAATGAAATTCCAAACATGTGACAAAAAGAACACACAGATTCACACCCAAATAAAAAGCTACACAGTCTCACAAACGCACAAGACAGAGATTGAATTATGAAAGCATACAGTCCAGTCTAAATGTGAACAGTTTCTAGGGCGTTTCCAGATGGGGGTCTGATTTGAGCAAGGATTTGGAAAGGAGCATTTTTTCTCTGATATCTCTCAGCACTGCGTTTGTGCCTTGAGCATGGTACTTAATCTAAAGTTGTTCCAAGGGTCTTTCTCAATGGCACCCTTCCTCTATTACAAGAGCTTTCCAAACACAGCTGAAAGCACTCAAACCTATTAACCTGAGGTTAGAGCAAACCCAGAGCTCCAAATTCATTTCTGTAGAGCAGGAACGTTAGTTTGATGGAGCATGCTCTACAGGTATGCACTGAACTACACCCAAAAACACATTTCTGTAAATGCCATACATCTTGTAGTTCATGTTGTGAAAGGCACAGTGCATTTAGAAAAAATCAGAACTCTACATATGTTTTGGATTATGATCTTAATATTATATCTTAATATTACAATCAAGCAATATGAAAACACTAAATAGAATTTTCAAAAGTGTTTGACCGTGCACATGTTTTGAGTGATTGGCAGGGCATTGCAATTAGGTTGCTAGTCTCTTCTCAACAACACTGTAAACCCGAATATGTTGGCAAAACTCAAAAAAATTAAGGCAATCGGTTACATCAAATTTTTTAAGTTAAGAAATTTAAAGTTTAAGTAAGCAGAATTTGCAGACTTTTATTTTGTAATCATACATTTTAATTGGTCTGAACTTGAAATATTTGGGTAAGCTAATTCATACATTTAAATTAAAATTATCAACTTAAATATTTTTAGTAGTGGAAACTTGGCTAACTTTAACTAGCTAATTCAATAAATGCTATCTTGCTAATTGGTAACACAATGCTTTGATAGCATTAGCATAGCATAGCACTTAGAGTACAGCAATATAGAACATTTAACATACTGTATATCTGTTCTCAAACTAAGCTCATGCTACACTCGTCACCATGATGGTAACCCTAAAAAACCAACATAACAGAAACTCTTCTAAACTAACATAGCAAAACATTAAACACTACTAAATCTCCACCTTAACATTAATCTTGCACAAAAAACATTATATAATTTTAGCATTTAGTCTCCCTTTTGAATGTCATGGCAAAGCATGCTGGGAAATAGAAATCCCAGCCCAGTTTCAGTTAAATTTAAGTTTGTCTAAATTAAAAGAAACAAGTTCATAAAACTCAAAACAATGAAACAATTCAGATGACTTAAAATGTGTCAGTTTTGTGAACTCAAAAGAAAAAGAAAGTTCTAAATACTCATAAAAGTTCATTTAATTGCACTAATTTGTTTAATTTGAGTTGGCTCTACTCAAACCAATTAATTATTTGGAGAGTAGGGTTTACAGTGAAGCTGTACAATTTAAGATATGATTCATGTCCATATAGCACAAAAGGTGAAGGATAATGGCGCTGATTAATACTTAAAGGGATAGTTCACCCCAAAAATGAAAATTTTGTCATTATTTACTCACCCTCATGTTGTTCTAAACCCGAGTTTCTTTCTTCTGTGCACAAAAGACGATATTTTAAAGAATGTTGACGGCACCCACTGACTTCCATAGTATTTTTTTCCATACTATGGAAGTCAATGGGTGCTGTCAACTGTTTGATTACCAGCATTTAAAATATCTTTTTTTGTGTGTTCAACAGAAGAAAGAAACTCATACAGGGTTGGAACAACTTGAGGGTAAGTAATGACAAAATGTTCATTTTTGGGTGAACTATCCCTTTAAGATTACTAGTTTGTTCAAATCACTAACCTAAAGTATGAGCAACAGTGATAGTGATGCTCGTCTTAGTTAACGCCACTAATAAAAAAGAGCAAAACCACAGAACAACACCTTTCACAAAACATCACCTGTGCACTTTAACACACATATGTTTTATCAACTAAGAATAACAGCTCATTAAAAATTCCATCCCTGGTTTTATGTGAGCATAAATATCAGAACATTTGGCTCACAGGTGTTTCTAATTGATTAGGCGTTTCCTGTTGCGCAGATTGTTCACACATGAAAGAGTCGTGAAGTTTCACGGCTCCGTTCAAATCTTTTGTTTTTGCCAGTGAGTGAAAAGCGAGTGATTTGGGATTCTGAAAGAATTAGGAAAATTGGCAAAAGTCATAACACAAGAGTTGGGTGTAGTCAAAACAGCAATTTGGCAGTGAAGCTACTTTGAAACTGTAGCTGGTCAAACTACAAGCTACTCATAATTTAGATTACAAACAAGCTACTAGAAAAAAAGAAAGAGAAAATGGCTAACTGCTCTGAAATTATTTAAACAGACAATATTTTTCAATGTATAACTTCAATGGTACTTTCTTTTTGCAAACAGAACCTTATTCGTTTTAAGTGAATTGGTTCATTCAGATGATTGTCTGAACAAAAAAGTATTTTTAAAGTATTTTAGTATGATTTAAAGGTATAGTTCACTCAAAAATGATTTACCCTTAAGCCTTGTTCATACTCGACGCGTGCACGCGGCAAAAATGACGTCACCGCGGAGAAGGTGGTAGTGCGCGTTGAGTGTGCGAGACCCCATTTCGCGTGGCGGTGTGCACGTCAAATTTTGTAACTTTGCGTGCGGCTCCGCAACCGAAGATGCACGAGTTCGAAGTGAATCTGGCCTGACGTCTCATCACACCGGCACCCAGTTTGCGTGTCTAAATCAGTTGCTTATATTTACAAAATGAGCCAACAATAGCAGAAATAAGCCCTTAATAAGGATCCATGTTTAATAAAAATGTTCACAAAACCATTTTTTTAAATCGTTAATTTAGTTGTATACATGTGTACATACATTTTGGTCTAATGTCCAAATAAATAATATCAAGGTTTACTGAGTTTTACACAATTTTTTTGTAGTGTGGTTTTTGGTGAAGTGTACTAAAATAAATATTGTCACCTGTGTACATTATTTCTCACCATTGTTTCCTGATGGTTTATAGAACAATTACTCCGAGTCGCCCTCTGTCGTTTCAAAGAAAAGTACAACGGCGACTGCGTCAAGTATAAACGCCTCGTCCGTTTGGGGAGGAGCGCGCGCAGTCAGCGGAGGCTCGCGCTGCGGAGCCAGGCCAAAGTATAAACAACGCTTCATGTTGTTCCAAACCGGTATGAGTTTCTTTCTTCTGTTGAACACAAAAGACGATATTTTAAAGACTGTTAGTAACCAGACAGTTGACGCCATCCATTGACTTCAATAGTAGGAAAACAAAATACTATGGAAGTCAATGGGTGCCGTCAACATTCTTTAAAATATCGTCTTTTGTGCTCAACAGAAGAAAGACACTCATACAGGTTTGTGGAACAATCCCTTTAAATAAAATGTGTGAATGAACAGATTCACTAAAATCTTCTAATTACTATATATGAGAGAAAGAGGACAGTTTAATTAAGATACCAGGTTTCAATATTCATATAAACAATTGTCAATAAATTGAGCAACAATCTCCAGACCAGAACTCTGTATGAAACCTGCCAGGTTCGTTGGCTAGCCCTTCAAAAACACAACAGGATGGTGATTCAAAACAACCAAAAAAACAGGAAAATGTTAGATTAGTCCTTTAGCGGACATGTTTTTAATCTTTTAACTTCTATTCGACTGAACAGGCATTTCACTCGCTGAAGAGTGACTCACTCCGAAACTCCCAGAAACAGGCAACAGCTGGAAGTTTCTTCTCTAAAGGTTTGGCACAGGACGAGAGCCCAGGACCTGCGACGTTGATGAGTTACAGACACGCGGCCGTTATTTCATGCCGAAGATCTCTGACTAAATGCTACATTTTATAAGCTTTATATTTGTTTTGAAATGTCACGATACTTTCGCTCACATAAAATGGAGCAATAGGGTGCTGAGAATGCTTTTATTTATTAATTTACTTAATTGGTTACATGTGTTTAGACGAGCCAAACATAAAAGGTGGCATTTAGTATTTTTGGTTTACAGGCATCTTTCAGACTGTTTAGATGCTGCTGGAGCGAACAGGAAATATAGAAATCCAGTCCAAATTTCTAGATGGCTTTGGTTTTACAAGAGCACAAACAATTTTTTTAAGTACTTCGACAAATGTGTCCTTTGAATCATAGCACGCAAAGAAACAAAACGACAAACTAGTTCAATGGTTGGCAGACTAACAAATAAACAGGAAGATAAACACATCTCTACAAGGTTTCTCTACAGCATCACAGCTTTATATCATTAACGCTCTGTGTGGCGTTTTTTTCCCCTCGGAAGCAGCATGTTTTGGTTTGTGACGTATAGGAAACCTAAGGCAGTAAAAGTGGGCTTGTGTGTGTGTTTAATGAGGATTTGGTTAGTACTCGTACTTCCAGTGTCCTGTGCAGGTGGCCGTGACTAGCATACATATACACACATACACTACGACTGTGTCCGAAATCGCATATGCTCTTGAGTAGGTACTTATTTTGAATAAGTAACTACTTTGCAACCGCTAAAAAAGTATGTTCTATATAGTATGAATATACGCAGTATGAATGTAATTCAGACATACTACATTCGCCAGATTCTCACTGGAAGTAGTTATTTATTTATTTATTTTAACTATTGCAGTCATATGATGTGTTTATGGTCTCAAATTGTAGCCAAATCTTTTCCATAACATTGAAAGTGGTAATAAAGAGATGGTTAATGCTTTAACTTTATCCATATAATAAAAAACACTTTCATGAAGCAAAGATATACAACATACAATACATATAATACATCCGTCTTGGCCCCCCCAATGGACATCCCTGTGCCCCCCTCCGGACCGAGGGAGACGGACTTGATAATAGCGTGTAATTTTCTCACTCAAACCACTGCCGCCTGCTGCTTCTGCTACTGATTGCTTTTAGAGGGAAAAGCAGCCCATAACTGCTGTCTAGGATCTGTTTTCTTCGTAATAATAGCATATTATTAGCCAAAAAGAGTTGCCAAAAGTTCAAGTGCGTATCTGTATTTGCGCTCGTCAAATGATTCAATTTACAACGTGTTCTCGCTTTGGTGAGTAATGTAGCCAATCACAAACATGTTTGTTGATTTCTTGAACGCAATGGCCAATCACAGGTGTTGAAGTTAGAATCCACTCACCGCTCGAGTCTTTGTCCAGTGCTGAGTTCTGCACGTGCGCTAATCCTCTCTAACACAGTATAGACATTATGTAAATAAGAGATTCATTGTGTGGTCAGCTTCATTGATTAATATAACAGAACTGTGTGAGATCACGTTCATTGAATGAGTGACAGCTTTTAGTGATTATAAACGGAGTGCTCATTACGCACCGTCTAGGTGATATAAACATTTTTATTAATAGGCCCATAATATATTCAGAATTTGAATAAAACTTTTGTTTTCCATTCTTGACAACATACACGCTTCAATACATAGGCCCATCCGCATATACATGCAGGATTCACTCTCGAAACTGATGACTGACAGTGATAAATATATGTATCGAGGCTCATATAAATGTCAGGAAAACACGATTCCTGGCTGCATGCCAATATGCATGGATCACTGGATCTATGGTAAGTTGTAAGGAACACTATATTGACATTTTCCCCTATTATATCCATTTATGCAGCAGCTCTTCTGCCACTCATTCCTGGCTGAGGGGGCATGTTCCGGCAGAAAAGTGATGTCAATGCATACCCTCTATATGGCGAATAAGCCTCGCCTTCTAAATGAAAGATCCAATCGTTGATTAGAAGCTCCGGTTGCTATAGAAACAGGCAGTGTTCTGAGACACGCGCTTAGGACTGCGCATGCGCATTAGCTTTGTCCAGGCTGAAAAACACAGTTTTTTGTCATGATTCGGGTGTTTAGAAACAAAAATTTATTGAGATTTTACAGATTTCATTGGTGATTTCAAATATGAAATTTAATTGTAAGCTTGGTGAACAGTTTTGGAGAATTTGATGTTTCCCCATTCAAAGAGATAGGAGCTGCACTTGCATGCCCAAGAGGCGCTTCAAAGATGGCCGCCGAGTGAAATGACTAATGATTAAGGGACTTTGAAGATACTGAGCCGGGTCAAGCGGAACGTGACAAAAGAACGAACGCAGACCCTCACACTCGGGAGGTGAACTAATCGTTTCTGTTTCCTGAACAGACTGCATAGACCATAGAGATGTGACGGGACAAAACAAAAGAACGAACACATAGGCCGAGGGTGAACCAATTCTAGGGAAAGGCTAGATGCGATTCCTTCTTAAAAACACAATTAAACAGAATGTCATGAAATAGTTACGGGTCGCCTATCAACAATCTACACATCTCAGCATAAACACTCTTGTTATTAAAGTGGTTATGTTCACAAACCACTCATTTTAAACAAACAAGTTTACTTGTTTCCATTCATTGTCAAGGTCTAACAAATATGTGTAAAGCATTTCCTTCCCCATTAATGGTAAATGAATATCGTGATAAATATCGATATCGTATGATATGGAAAAAAATATTGTGATAATATTTTTGGCCATATCGCCCAGCCCTCTAGGGAACTACTGTATAGTTTAACTTAATTTAACTGTCAGACCCTCCATTTGTGGTCCACCACTCATTAGCCTGTTATAACTCTGCTAATCTCTTTGTCCTTGTTCTCTCAGCTGAATGGGGGGATGATTTTAACGAGATCACACTGAACGACTGCCAGGTCGGGCACAAAATCAGCAGGAGTCCTTGGCGTGTGTTGAGGCGAGAAAACGAGGGAGTCGAGCGTGTACTGGGGGTCATTTGGAGATGGGGCCACCAAACCAGAGCAGATGGCATGAGAAGAGGCAGAGCGAGAGGTGAGAGGAAAACGCAGAGAGCTCTGAATTAAATTCTGGGTTTCATTACACCAAAGAAAACGAAACTGTCGGCAAACTCTCATCTGGACGTGACAGAGACGTGTAGAGGAGCACAGGGAAAGACAGAGTGGACAGGAAGAATTAGACGAGGCAGAGAGATTTATGGGAGACATTAGCGATACTAATGGAGTGTCAGGACTGCACGACTGGAGCATTTGGACACGATATATCTTTCCTGACACAAAGATTAATACATTTACACTATTCAGCCAATTTTTCGTTCAGCAATAATACTGCTATCTGATAAGATAAGATAAATATCTGCAGCTGCTACTGATCTTTAACATATGGATATATGTACATCTATAGATAGTAGCTAGAATCCCTATGAAAACTACTGTGTTATGGTACAGTCATGGTATCGGATAATATTGCCATGGTACAGAAAGAGTACCATATTAATATACCATAGGATTTATAATGTACTCTAAGGTACTTCAAAGAGACCATGTGCAAAAAATCATGGTATTAGCACAATACCATAGATAAAGCTTTGCAAAAAAGGGTACAAAACAGTGTTTTTTTTTTTTCATTATTTTGCTAGAAATGGTCAGTGAAAAGACAAGCTCAACCTTTGTAAAATGCCTCAGGAAATTAATAAAATTATAAAATATAAAATTATATAGGCTATATAGTTTTAGACCAAATGTTAGTTTGTAGTACTACTTAACCAGTTTTGGGTGTAATGCATTACTACGTAATTAGTTACTGTAATTTAAAGCCACAATATGTAATTTTTCGCCGCTAGAGGTCGCTTATTCAAAACAAAGCCGTAGCTTGATGACGCCTGGATTTCGCGGAGCTTTTATTCTGCCGCAGTCGCCGCTTCTGCTTCTTCCACTTAAACGCATGTGGGGTAACGCAGCGCTGTTACTTTATTTTAATCCAAAAAATTTACATATTGTGCCTTTAATTACTTTTCCCTTGAAAAAGTAAAGTAAGAAATTACTCTGGCTTTAAAATATCGGCCAAATTTTCGTATCACCGATAACATCAAAAATGAACATATATCAGCCGATACCGATATGGTGGCCAATATATCGTGCATCCCTAATTTGATTAGTTATTACTGATGTAATTGCATTAAATACTGTATATAGACTATAGAACAATTCTATATAAAGCAATAGTATCAAAATGTAATGTTAAATGTATGTTTTTAATGTAACCTTATTTAAACACTTCATTTCAGTTCAAGAATAATTTATGCATTTTTTTTTTTATTATTTATTTGAAAGAATTAAAAGAGCAGTTTCACGTCTATCCTTGTATTGTTCAACTGGTCGAGGTTGGTATGGGATTTCGTTATTCGAATTAGGTAATCCAATACAGTAATCTAATTACACTGGTGAAGATGTAATCAGTAGCAAGTAATTAGTTACTTTTTTAGAGTAACTTACTGAACGCTTAACTATATTTAACATAAATTAATGACTTTTTTTCATAAACGGCTTAAATCATCTAGATTTTATTCAAATTCAATGAACAGAAAGTGTTTGTGTTGCTTTAAAAAACCCTATATTGCAAAAGTCTGTGTTGATAAATCGATGCATTTGAAAAATTTTCTGCAGGGTTTAGCATATTATGCCCATCAAAGATACGTTCGCACCTATGCTTCTGCTACACGGCCCGGCACTGCTCAGGCAGCCGGTGTGAATTCAGTGTTAATATGGCCGCCAAAAGAAATAAACGTTGCATTGGTGTGCGGTGTGAAACAGGCCTAGTCCTCTCGCACGGCTGTCAGCAGCGTTCTGCTCTGAACGTTGACTGTTCACACAGTCCTCAGAGAAGAGGTTTATGTAAAGATTAACATACTGCAAGACAGACATACACAAACACAAATCTCTGTCCTGCACTCGTGTGTCAGCCTGTATGTGTTCTATGGAATGCATCCAGAATTAATACAGATACACCCGAAGTGATCCAAACTCAATAAATCAAGTTCAGACGTGAGATGCGATGAGAATTTACGTTTTTGCCAAGTGATCGTTTCATAACACCACACTGTAGCTCTGTTCCAAACGTTGTGAGCGGCTTTAGATACCTTATTTTGGACAAATTTAATGCAAATATCAAGTGCTGCACAGAAAAGCCAGTCCCAGAATACACAGTGACAAACACCAGTGGAAAAAGTCCATTCAATATGGCGGAAACATTGAAGAAATGCTGATTATAAGCATACAACAGCTCCAGTCCTCTAATTGGTTGGCCAAATGATAGTTGCTGATTTTTTGCATAACATTTCATTCAATACTAAAATGCAGCAAAACTTAGTGAGCTGCCGTGTTGACTACTACCTGCATAGGGATCCTAAAATCATGTTCACACTTAGGAAGATATGTCAAGTCACTGATATAGCATTTTATATGATACAGATTGTGTCATTTTTTTAGCTCAATTTAGTCAATAATGTTTCTGAATATAAAGTATTTTTTAAACTACACAACAAACTCTACTGAAATCAATTGTGACTCTATTGAAATCATGACTCACAATTGATTTCAATGGAGTTTGATAGTAGCATTTTGCTAAAATGCATATGAAGACCGTTACATATCATTCTATGACATTCACACCAAGAACGATAACTATAAAGATACTGATAACTATATTAGCGTCCACACCAATGCCTGATAACTTTCTGTTTATTATAAGCACATCTGCTGCTTTAAATGCTTGAGCTCTTTAAAGCCGAGTGGATCCTGATTGGCTGTCAATGTTTTTAACATTCTTTAGCTGGATCATTCATTTTCTGAATTGTTCCTCTGTGTCGTTATCGTTATAGCTGTGGTGTGGACATAGAATATGAGAATATGTTTATAGTTATCGTTATTAGTTGTTGTTTAAAAGACACTTAAAGTCCCACTGAAGTGCCTTGAAACGCACAGCATTATTCAATGTGTTGACGTAATTTGCACTGAAACAGGAAGACAGGGCGGGGCATATCGAACAGCTCCTCCCCTTTTTAAAAATAGCCAATAGCGTTTAATTTATATCACAGCTCAGCCAGAGCCGTTGAACTCGGTAAAGCCGCAGTTTCCTGCTAATCTCCTCCCTATCGCTTTAAAATATAGCATTCTGTGCAGAACTCAAATGAATCTGATACGTTTTGTGTTCTGCGCTGACTCGATCACATGATCCTCTCTGTGCTCTCGTGTCTCTGGACCGGAGCTGCGGCGGTTCACTGACACTAACGTGAAACCAGACTTCATTCGCCCCAATGGAAAGCATATTTACACTGTCTGAATCGCCGCAGCTTCAGCGTCTGTTTATAATGTAGGGGGCGGGGCTTCAGATTCTAGAGAACATTTGATTGGACAGAAAATCTGACGAGAAGCTGAAGTGCAGAGTGATGTCATCAAAATCATTGATCCATATTGGTGGAAGTGAGAGACTAAGTTTTGAACGCTTATATCTTCTAAATACAAATTTTGTCATTGTTTTGGAGCTTATAGATAACAGTAAGGTTAACATATTCATACGAAAAGCCAAAAAAATGTCAATTTTGATTTAATGAGGACTTTAATATTCAGAAATATTATTGACTAAATTGAGCTGAATAATGACACAATCTGTATCATATAAAACACTATATCAAAGACTTATCTTCCTAGGTGTAAACGTTCCTTTAGCATGCCTATGTAGGCAGTAGTCTAACAGCTAATGAGGACTGAACAACATTTTAAGAATACATTGCATAACTTACGTAAACACTCGTTGGCTTCTTTGGCAGTGGCGCGCTGCCAGGGCCGGTCGTAGTGAAACGGTTTGCAGCGGTCACACTCCGGACCCTCTGTGTTGTGTTTGCATTCACACACCAGCTTTCCGTCCTTCTCTCGCACACACCTGGAGGCGTGGCCGTTACATTTACACCTCCCGCCCACTTGGAAGTCGCCAACCGCGTAATAATACGTAGCGGGTGGCCCGAGCGGGTCTTCGCTCTCGCGTCCCGACATGGGCAGCGCTCTAATGTGCTGCGGGCGACTGAAGACCACTCGAATGTCTGTGACCGTAACCCAGTCCTGTAGAACAGGGCTCGAGTCGAAGTCCTTCCCCGATGGGCGTCCGTCCAGTGTGCTGAACGCGATAAGGCCACCGGAAAGCGGGTAGAGATCGGTGTGTCCGTCCGTGCATAATGCTTCCTGCTCGTTCTGCTTGGTGATTGCAGCTTTGTTGGGACGGTTGTACATGCGACGGCATTGCGAGGAGTAGAATTGGTACGGGGTCCAAGTGCGGCCGTAGTCCATGCTCTTATAGATGGCCAGGGATTCGGGACGTGGGGAGCAGAACTGCAGGCTGACATACGTGATTTCAAACTTCTTCCCGAGCGACAGTGTGAGCGTCACGTTGAGCGGCGAGCCCTGCAGGTTCTCTGACTGCCAGCAGGTGAGGTTGTGGGCGGAGTTTAGGTCGGTGAGGTAGGTGGGAGGGTGGGCGTGGCGAGGGTCCGATGCGTCGCAGACTTGGCACGAGCGCACGGCGGGACGGTCGTCGCGTTCCACTAAACTGCATGAGCGAGACGCCGGCCGCCCGCAGATGCTCGACACGCTAACCTCCTGACCGAACGCTGCATTGATGAACTCTGGGATACATCGGCGGGCGGCACCCGTCTCGTCATAGCAGGGGTCCGTCGGTGTCACTTGAGGCCCGGCAAATGGGTTGGGACTGTGGCTAGAAGCTTGAAACACAGTAAGCAGAGAAAGCAAGTTCCGAAAACTCCACATGATGTCACGGGAGAGAATGATGAATGTGGGATGGGGAGAAACGTATCCAGATGGATGGGTAGAGAGGGGGAAGTCAAATAAACAAATATGGTTGTAGCGTCTCCTCAGTCTGGCGTACGTGTGATATCTCAGAACGACAACCCAGCCAGAAAACGTCCAGTAGATAGACGACTTTCCCGGAATCAACCCTCGGCAGTGTGCGTCTGGGAATGGAACGAGAACACAATGTTAATCAATCAAAATTAAACTCAGTAAATCAACTATCTTCATGCACCATTAGATTTATAAGTACTCAATAATGAAAAAAATAATGGTATTACAATGATACCACAGCACAACTGATGTGCATAAAAGAAAATGAC
>CM077189.1:32671765-32801765 GCA_039654105.1 Coreius guichenoti | reverse complement strand
AAAATGCTTTAATGGGAGCAAAAACTTTAACTTTTCCACAAAATAGCTGCAATATCAAGGAAATACCCAATATATGGCCTAAATATAATACAAATAAGGAGTATATTTTTTTTCAGTTTTGCACAATATTGTCTTGAACAAAATGACTTTTACATTTACATATACTGTTTGAGCTACAATTTAACATTTTTCTAAATCTTATTTTTCAGAATTAAATGGGAAAAACAATGTCAGTGCGGTCTCAGACGTTTGCCCCATTGTATGTATACACACATATTCTGATTGTGTGGTCTTTTTGTGTTTACACAGTGTGTGTGTGTGTGTGTGTGTGTGTGTGTGTGTGTGTGTCCACGCCACAACATCATTTACTGACGGATCTGTCTGATTCGGAGGAAAAAATACACATGCCTCTGATTCACACACACACACACACACACATCAGGAGCATGAGACGGAAATAGGTGAAAGGTTTGAGACACAAAGAGGGACAAATATGGACAGAACCGAGGAAAGGGACGGTATGAGGGGGGATAGAAAAGATAGATAGTGGCTGAAGATAAAGGACGTCAAAGTAGAGATTAAATATGAGAGAGAGAGAGAGAGAGAGAGAGAGAGAGAGATGGATCAGAATGAAGAATGGACGTCTCTCACAGAATACCTAAATATGGAGAGTCGAGTTTCTCCACCGTGTGTGTGTGTGTGAGTATATGTGTGTGTATGAGTGTGTGTGAGTGAGTGAGTGAGTGTGTGTATGTTTGTGTGTGTGTGTGTGTGTGTGAAAGTGTATGAGCGTGTGTGAGTGTGTGTGAGTATATGTGTGTGTGTGTGTGTATGTGTGACTATGAGTGTGTGTAAGTGTATGAGTGTGTGTATATGTGTGTGTGTGTGTGTGTGTGTGAGTGAGTGTGTGTGTGTGTGTATGTTTGTGTGTGTATGTGTGTGTGTGTGAGTGTTTGTGTGTGTGTGTGTACGTGTGTGTGTGTGTGTGTGTGAGTGAGTGTGTGTGTGTGTGTATGTTTGTGTGTGTATGTGTGTGTGTGTGTATGTGAGTGTATGAGTGTGTGTGTGTGTGTGTGTATATGTGTGTGTATGTGTGTGTGTGTGTATGTGTGAGTATGAGTGTGTGTAAGTGTATGAGTGTGTGTATATGTGTGTGTGTGTGTATGTGTGTGTGTGTGAGTGAGTGTGTGTGTGTGTATGTTTGTGTGTGTGTGTATGTGTGTGTGTGAGTGTGTATGAGTGTTTGTGTGTATGTGAGTGTAAGTGTATGAGTGTGTGTGTGTATATGTGTGTGTATGTGTGTGTGTGTGTGTGTGAGTGAGCGAGTGTGTGTGTGACTCACTCACACACACACACACACACATAAACATACACACAAACACTCATACACACTCAGTGTGTAAGTGTGTATGAGTGTGTGTGTGTGCATGAGTGTCTGTGTGTGTGTGTGTGTGAGTGAGTGTGTATGTATATGTGTGTGTATGTGTGTGTGTATGAGTGTGTGTGTTACTCATGAGACTGAATGTATCAGAACTGAGACATACACACATATAACACAAGTGCACAAGCTCAGATGACAACTATTACACTTCATATTTAACGAGTCAAATATAAAAATAACATCTGTCTTTATAATCTTTCGTCAAATTATAATAACTTGGCTGCATATACAGGCTAATGGATAATGTTAACTAATAACCAAATAAATATTTAGGCTTTTTTTTATAGCAAACTCACATTCAGGTACAGGGATATTGTTGTTAACCAAAATTGAAATAGAGTTGAAATAACATATAAATATTAGATGGAAAACGTCTTTAAGTAGAAGCACTAAAACAGGAAATAAATAAAACTAAAACTCAACTAATTCTAAAAAAATGTATTAAACCTAAACAAAACTAATAAAAATGACAAAAGCAAGATAAAAAAAGATTAAATTAAAATGAAAACCGAAAATATAAATAAAAAACTATAAATTATACTAAAATAACACTGTTCAGCTCTGAATGAAACGCCCACTTCTCAGTCAATTCCCATACAATTTTCTTACTGAATATCCTCTTTCATTTGGAAATACATCACATTATGGGAGTAAAATGAGTTATGAATGCATGTTTCATGTTGATTGTAATGGGAGAGAGAGAGAAATTGGTCTGGACAAACTAATCCAGAGCGTCTCAACAGAGAATAATCACGTGCGTTTCGCTCTCGCTCTTCATCGGACTCCCTTCTTCAATACGAATTTTCCTTAAGGAACTTAAAGATTGCAGTAACAACATATGACAGAGAGTCATGTTTGCTGTCAACATAAATTACTCAGTGCATCAGTGTTGATTTTACGTAACACGTGCTGATAACTATGGACCTGCTCTGTTAGGTTGTATGAAGTCTCGGGTCTGTCCTTCAGTGTAAGTCTAGGATTTATTTTTCACCTGCTTTATGGTTCAGTCGGTGAAAATGGTGCATCTGATCGCTGGGAAGCAAAACCGATGCAAGTCATAATATAGCAAAATGTGCGAGTGAAAAGAAATCCGCCTGGTAGAAGAATGCAGCCACTGCGACCAGACCCTTCCCTCTTACACACGAACCAAACCCAGCAGAACCACACACACACTCACAGAAACACACATGACCACCGGGTCATGCATTGATTGCTGATTTGAAAATAATTTGAAGATAATTTGAGAATCTGTGCAGTAATACATCATGTGTTGCATCACAGTTCTGCAATTTTACTTTGGGGACAGAACAGCTGCCAGAGGTTCACTAAAGCTAATCTAGCAAAACCTTTCTTTAGAGACGTCCAAACACAATAAAAATATTTTAAAAAACGATAGAAGTCTACGGCATGTCCTCATTTAGATGCATATGCAAACTTGCGTGTGGTTTAGGGTGGTTTTAATGCACGGGTTTTGTGTAAAATAACATGCAAACTTTCACAATCTCACACATAAGTACACACACACACACACATCTTTTTCCAGTTGACAACAAAAAATTCACCGCTAGGCATCACCACCAGCTTTGAACTCAGGAGGGAAACCACAAATAATTTTATGAAGTGTTCAAATACTGACAAACACATTTTGTGCACCACTCTTGCTCGCACACACACACACACTCGCACAAAGTCATAAGGTGCCAAGGCTACAACAGATTGAATCATTTAACGCTGCTCTCCGACTGGACACACTCCGTGTGTGTGTGTGTGTGTGTGTGTGTTTTTAGGCACACCCCAAAAGTTACAGCGCAGGAGTTGCACGGCATAGAATAACTTCAAGCGCACACACTCCCACAATTACACTTTTACAGCTGTCACCTGCTATTTTATGACCCCTGACCTCTTGACATGCTTAAAATCACATGCATAAACAGACAGACAAAAGCAGCAGCAATGCACAACTCTTAAAGGGGTCATATCACACATTGTTCATGCATACAATAATATATAATATATACATTTTTTATCCTAAGATCCACTTTAGTGTTAGTAACGTTTTTTGGTAACACTTTATTTCACAGTGTCATTGTTACATACGTTACATGTACTTACTTATGCAAAATTACATGCATCTAACCCTCAACCAAACCCTAATCCTACAGTAAGTGCATGTTGTTAATTAATACTACTTAGTACTTAAATATATAATAACACTGTAACAATGACACCTTCATATATATATATATATTTTTTTTTTTTGCACCAAAAATAGTGGTTAAACATGGCTGTTTCCCACATTTTACTCTTTACATTATGCAATATGGATGGTCATGTGTTCAGATGCATTCGTCTGTCTGACATTAGAAAGTTGTGGAAGTTTGCAACACTTTAATAAATGTTTCCAAAAGTTCTAAATAGTACATCAAACTCTTTGATTCATGATACGACGCCTTTAAAGGTAAGTCCAGTAAAGCAGTTAAAGTTAGTGGCTTTTTTTTTGTTGGCGACAAAAGAGAAAAGGGTGTCATGTGCGCGCACACACACACACACACACACACACACACAGATGAAGCTTCCTGTGCTGGAAGAGGAGGAGAGTGAAATATAGGCCATGTTGACTTTAGCTGCAAAGGTGGACCGAGCCAAAGCTGTGTCAGATCCAAACCTTTCACTGAAGTTGAAAAACGCTGCTCTAATGTTGCCCAGCACTGAAAATATGGCCCAATTACGTCTTAAAATGCAGGAGTACGGGAACATAACGCTAAAACGTGACGCAAAATCACACATCATATGCATTCAGTGCATCATTACAGAAGAGTGTGCTAATTAAAGAAATAGCTCGGCCAAAAATAGAAATTTTGTATTTACTCACGCTCATGTCGTGGGAATTTCTTCCCTCTGTGGGATACAAAATGAGACGTTTAGGAGAATGTCCAAGCTGCTCTTTCCATACAATGAAAGCATGGTGACCAGGAGTAGTCGAACTTTAAAACGGACAAAAATCAATATAACAAAGTCTATTCGACCTGTGCGCTATATACCAAGTCTTCTGAATGAGAGAAAAAAACTAAACATTTTATTATCCGTCACATGACGTGTGAGAACTGATGGTGTTCAGCATTACTGACATATAAGATTTAAGAGCTATGACAGTGGGGAAGCTTTTCAATGAACAAATTACTTAAATTTGAGTCTGTTCCTCTCAGAAAGCTTGGGATATAATGCATAAGTTGCATGGAGATTTGACAGCATGTCTGCTTTCATTGTATGGAAAAAGAGGAGCATGAACATTGTGCTAAATATCTCCTTTTGTGTTCCACCGAAGAAAGAAACTCCTACGGCTTTGAAACAACATGAGGATGAGTAAAAAGATGATTTTTTTGTGGTGGCAGAGACATCTGGGATGTAGTAAGTAGGTCAATAATCCGTCTGACACACGGTTTGCTACACTTTTGACTTTGTTAAACACAGAGCTTTTGGTTTTGACAGCTTTTGAAACGTCTGATTTTTTTCCCCTTTTCTTGAGGGCCAGCGCTGGGCAGGATCAGTTAACTGAGCTGGCGTAAATGTTTTTCCCAAAGTTTAACTCTACAGTTCATCTGTGACCTCGGGGAAACCAGAGAGGGGCTTCACTGCAATAAAATCACAGGAATCCACACAAACACACACACAAACGTGTGTGTGCCACGTCCATCAGGGGAAGCAGAAATCTTGACGGTGTCACGCATACCTAAGAAGACTCGTGAAGAGTTGCTTTGCTTGGCATCGCTCGTGGACCGGGAAGGAAACCCAGTTTGGAGCGCTCTGTTAAATCACGATTAAAAAAGAGGAGAAATTACACTCGCTCACCTGTCAGAGAATGTGAGCAGTGCACAGTGCTAATATAATAAATATTATTCAGAATTATAGAAATACAAACTAAATGAACACTGGCTGATTAAATATCATTCACTCACAATAGCAGTCACTTAGTAAAATCTTAATAAATTCATACAGAACATTGTAAAACGCTTTTAGATTTTTAATATTAATATCACACCAACAAAGTTTTACTGTAACAATCACTAGTGTATAGAGTTTGTATGGGGAACAATGGCAACCAAGGTGAAATTATTTCCATGCATTCAAATCATTTTGTAATTAGATGAGCTGGTTGTGATATGCAAAGCTCTCACTCACCTGACTTAACACATCACATGCTTAACTATACATCATACCACATATATCTTCAATTATGAATGCAAAGTGCATGATGCAGATACTCCAACACTTGAACTGTGTGATAACTCACCTGAATCCCGTCTGAACCTCTAAACCTCATTCAGGCGCGGGCGTGTGTGTGAAGAATAAATCCAGATCGATTGTGATTTAGTCCCGTTGTGTGTTGGTGAATGTAACTCACAGATACAGCAGCGGTCAGTTCCGTTCATGAGACAGACATACACTGACACACGCACGCGCGCGCACTGAGAGCGAGCGAGCGAGCGAGAGAGAGAGAGCGCGAGAGAGGAGGGGTGACAGAGAGTGAGCCAAGGTGAGAAACTCGACTGAGCCCCCCTCACACACACACAATGCTAGACACAAAATGCATTAGAGAGGGAGGCTCTGTTTCAAAACCTAGTACGCCGCCTACTTAGACGGCATTTTTTGGGCATCATAGGCGCTTCGGCGCATAGTGCAACATCTTTGCACTTCAAACGCACAGGATTTTGTGGATTCACGCGCGCCAATGATGCCACAAAAATGCTGTCTCGAGCAGCAACTCACTTGGTTTACAGACGCGTTCAATGGGTGGTCGTGGGTCTTGCATCTGGCACACTCGCGCATTTTTTGCTTCACGTGTATTTTTTAGCAAACGCTTGATAAGCGAGGATAACCATACAAGCGCTACAATATTAGCAATAGTTAAGATTAGTATTTTAGGTACAGTATTTCCGCACCAGATGCGCCTGTAGACTCCGTTACGCGCGCGACAGGCACCTATGATGCTGTCTAGGTAGGGAACTTGTTTTGGAGACGCCGTGTGTGGTCGGGGGTCCAGACCAGCAGTATGCGAATTATACTTTGACTTTTAAGGGTGGGATTTCGTCTTTATAGAGAATCTGTCTAAATGTTACACGTAAAAATGGCCATTTTCAAAGCGCAGTCTGTGAGGTTCGTCTCGCGCGCAACTATTTTGGCTGTACATTCACAGTCCGCTAACCGTTAATTATGTTTTAAGCAAAATTGTTTTTTATATTAGTGATATGAAAACCTATAGATATGTGATACAGCTTTACCTCCTCAGAATTACGAAGTGAAAATACCCCCTCTGACTAAAACATTCACCCAAAAATGAAATTTCTGTCATTTACTCACCCTCAAGTTGTTCCAAACCTGTATGAGTTTATTTCTTCAATTGAACACAAAAGAAGATTATTTGAAAAATATGGGTAACCAAAAAGGTCAATGGGCCCCTTTTTTCAATACTATGGAAGCCAATGGGGACCCGAAACTGTTTGGATACCCACATTCTTCAAAATATCTTCTTTTGTGTTCAGCAGAAGAAAGAAACACATACAGGTTTGGACTTGAGGGTGAGTAGGCTAAATTACAGCATTTTCATTTATGGGGTGAACTATCCCTTTAACACTAAAACCTTGAGAAACTAAGCCCTGTACTACTAATAACTTTTACTAAGACAGCTCGACCTTTTGCTTTGAGTTCTGAAGGGGGTGGGAGCGGGTGAGGAGGTCAGACCCAAATAATTCGCACCCTCTGGCAGCGTCAGACGCCTTTGCGCATGCGTGTTTTTGCTCTGCTGATGTTCCGGCGCACTAATGTTTATTTATTTCCCGATACTATCTCACGGAGTCATTCAAGAGCCTTTGATTCCCGTAAATCATCGGAAACAATCGGCGTGTGTGTGAGATGAACAATCCAGATGGAGCGCATAATGAGAACACGAGACAAACTCAAGGCAGATGCAGTGTGTGTGTGTGTGTGTGTGTGTGTGTGTGTGTGTGTACCAAACAGATCAATTATTATAATACGTCCGAGTAGGAAACCGTGATGCATCAGAGAATTCCAGAACTAAAACACTTGGATGAATTGCACTCATCCGGTTTGAACATCTTCCAACATCACGTGATCCGGATCCTTTAACGAGGACAGTATTGAGGAACCCAAATAGGTGATAATAATATCTATAAATAAAAGAGATACTGTGCTTGTATTGTGTTTTATCATGCAACCTTTGTGCCACTCATGATCAACACAAAATTATCTAAATATATATATATATATATATACTCTTAAAGCAATATACTCTTCAGGTTACAAAACGACTTGCTTGGACTGCACATTTGAGCCATTTAACATTATACAGAGTATCTCCAAGGAAACATTCATCACCAGAACATTCTAAACTGATCAAGACAGTGTTCTGAAAAATACTAGCCCGGGAATTTTCCAAAACAGTGATTCCACCACCTCAAAGCACAGAAAAGAACACCATTAAAACGATGTGGAACAACTGATTCTGCCCAGAATCTGGGCAGGAGGAAATGCCGTGAATGACACCAGGATGCTTGTGGGAACTCCTTCATTACAGAGACGAATACAACTGTGCACGAGGCAATCGTTTAAATACTATAAAATATTTCATACACTGCATTTTTGCACACAAAGTATTTGCATAAATTGTCGTGCTGTCAAATCGATTAATTGCGATTAATCGCATCCAAATAAAAGTTCGTGCTTACATAATATATGTGCGTGTGTATATATAATATGTATATATAAATACATTCATTCATGTATATATTTAAGAAATATTTGCATGTATATACTGTATATATATTTATTAATATATATTATATATAAATATAACAAATTTTTCTTAAATATATACATGAATGAGTGCGATTGGGATTTGGATGTGATTAATCGATTTGACAGCACTAATTGTCATTATATTCATCATATATTAATATTTTCACATATATTCCAATAAGAGGATCTGACGCACCAGGTTAGATGATCAATGATGCCAAAAGTCATTGGTTTTGTGGGTCTAATTGTGATGCATTTCAATGATAATGACATGCTTTAATGTAATGGAAAAGAGCAGCTTAGCGATTCTGTCTAACATCTTTTGTTTGATGGAAGAAAGAAAATCATATACGACATGAGTTATTCCTTAAATCTGGTTTGCAAAAAAGTAGCAAAAACATCTCCACTGGATGCAATAATCTGATTTTATCTCATTTGTAACTATGCAACACAAGCCTCAGAAACAGCACATCATTCCTATAGTGGAGCGTCGTGCTTTTGTTGATATTTCTCTGCGGCACAGACTGGAATTTTCTTGAAGAAAAAATGATTGGAACTGAAAAAAAAGGAAGAATCCTGGAGGAAAACGTGCCGAGCACTGGGAGCTGGAGGATGATTCGCCTTTCAACACAACAGTAAAGCAAAACACACAGCCAAAACCACACTGAAGTGTTAAAGTCCTGGAGAGGCCTAGACAAAAACTCAACCCAACTAAGCAACTTATAATCAATTATTTTGTTTTATATTTTCTTAGTGTTGATGAGTGGGGAAACTCTCACATGCTTTCATGCTGTAACACAATAAATACTTGGGACGTTTCTACATGGCAAACAGATTTCTCCTGCTAGTTTTAGAGTGACAGGCACCACCGGTGCGGACCGGGCTCACAGACTCAAAAGATTTAGGATCACGCATGTGGCTGCAGCAAAATCCAAGTATTTTTCATAATGTGCCGAAAAATAAAGTAATTTCTCAATGAATAGCGTCCGTGTGTGTGTGTGTGTGTTGACGTGTGTGGGAGTTTCTCAGGCCTGTGTAAGCTTCTCAACATTCCTGTGGTATTTATGGCACCGTTCAGTGGTGTTTTACTCTGATGAGTGTGTCACATGTGTGAGAGGTCAAGAAATAAAAGAGACAGAAGCAGCCGTCTCCTCCGCCCCCACACATTCACCACAAGCACTTCACACAGGCATACAAACCTTTCAGGATGATCTGTTTGTGCCATCTACAGAAACCACACTCACATGAGTGTGTGTGTGTGTGTGTGTGTGTGAGAGAGAGGAGAGAACAGTGTGGAACCTCTGTAGAAGAAATATGTGAGTCAATTGCGCCCCCTGCTGCCTGTTTAGTATTCTTACACTTCCAGATTGAGTCATTCATGAGTATGTTAACCTTTCATTATCATGTGGGAGGGGAAATAGCAATTTTGCTGTAGTAAAACCATTAACACCACAGTAGTAAGATATTTATCTAAATGACAGAGGAGTTTGTTGTCACAAGAGGGCTATTTAAGGCTCTGAGTCAGTCCAATTGGACAAATGTTTGTTTTCTTTAGCAGTGGCTCGTATGATGGTTTCAAACACCTACAGTCATAAATTATTCTGTTCTTCCAACAAAATTTTCAGAATATACATAACTTTATCATTTGTATTTGTATAATTCATATAATTTGTTTCGTAACAAGTGAACAAACTCAAACCACTCTGATACACGAGGACAAGAGTCACTAATGAAGGCAGATTTGAACTAAAACCTTCAAATATGTTCACAGAAAATGTTAATTAATTAATTAATTACAATACAATTTATTGTACAACTGATTGATAGTTTGTTTACTTTTTCTTTTTAGAATTGTCATATATGCTGTTTATAAACTGCTGAAATATTACAATCCATTACAACAGCATATACTTATTTTGTTTACATGTAACATGTTTAATGCATGTTGAGTCTAGTGGGGCATGTTGTCACAATGTAATACACACACACACACACACACATATATATATATATAAATACATACTGCTGATTATATATTAATATAACTGCTGCATAATTGTTGAATTTATATATATACAAACTATAAATTTATATATATATACACACACACACCGATCAGGCATAACATTATGACAGGTGAAGTGAATAACACTGATTATCTCTTCATCATGGCACCTGTTAGTGGGTGGGATATATTAGGCAGCAAGTGAACATTTTGTCCTCAAAGTTGATGTGTTAGAAGCAGGAAAAATGGGCAAGCGTATGGATTTGAGCGAATTTGACAAGGGCCACATTGTGATGGCTAGACGACTGGGTCAGAGCATCTCCAAAACTGCAGTTCTTGTGGGGTGTTCCCGGTCTGCAGTGGTCAGTATCTATCAAAAGTGGTCAAAGGAAGGAACAGTGGTGAACTGGCGACAGGGTCATGGGCGGCCAAGGCTCATTGATGCACGTGGGGAGCGAAGGCTGGCCCGTGTGGTCCGATCAAACAGACGAACTACTGTAGCTCAAATTGCTCAAGAAGTTAATGCTGTTGCGTATGGGGTTGCATAGCCGCAGACCAGTCAGGGTGCCCATGCTGACCAGCAACAGTGGGCACGTGAGCATCAGAACTGGACCACGGAGCAATGGAAGAAGGTGGCCTGGTCTGATGAATCACGTTTTCTTTTACATCACGTGGATGGCCGGGTGCGTGTGCATCGCTTACCTGGGGAACACATGGCACCAGGATGCACTATGGGAAGAAGGCAAGCTGGCGGAGGCAGTGTGATGCTTTGGGCAATGTTCTGCTGGGAAACCTTGGGTCCTGCCATCCATGTGGATGTTACATTGACACGTACCACCTACCTAAGCATTGTTGCAGACCATGTACACCCTTTCATGGTAACGGTATTCCCTGGTAGCTGTGGTCTCGTTCAGCAGGATAATGCGCCCTGCCACAAAGCACAAATGGTTTGAGGAGCACAACAACGAGTTCCAAATTCCCAGATCTCAATCCAATCGAGCATCTGTGGGATGTGCTGAACAAACAAGTCTGATCCATGGAGGCCCCACCTCGAAACTTACAGGACTTAAAGGATCTGCTGCTAACATCTTGGTGCCAGATACCACAGCACACCTTCAGGGGTCTAGTGAAGTCCATGCCTCGACGGGTCAGGGCTGTTTTGGTAGCAAAAGGGGGACCAACACAATATTAATGTTATGCCTGATCGGTATATATATATATACACACATATACATATAAATAAATAAATAAATAAATAAATATATATATACCCTACCCCTATACCTATAATATAGAAATATATGTAATATACAAGTGGAAACAGAATATGAGAGTAAAACTAGTGACATAACAAATAAATATATTAATCTGTAATGTACATACAGTGCAATGTTAGAAGCAGATCAAATTCTGAGCTGTCAAACCTGCTTCACGTCCACAGGCAAATGTAAATGATCACCAACATGAACTTCTCACACTACTGATAATGATTCATTTCAACACTGACGAGTTGCTGTCTCACCTTATCACTCCAAAATAGTGCCAGGAATGGATGAGATGAATGGCTGTCATATGATAACGACACACGTGCATCTATAAGCCATATGTCTGCAAGATATGGAGAACAACAAATCAAGAAAGATTACACTCATGCAAAATCACAATTGAGCTCTACCTGTTCAAATCCACACATTGTGGGTGTCAATGTGATGTACAGAGAGTGTTGAAATTATTTATGCTTAATTATGATGGGCTCATATGTAGCCGTTAATATAGATCTGAATATTAATGAGCCTGATATAGTCAAGTTATATGTTACATATGAATCGTATCATTTAACATCAACATACAGTGATAACTTCTCGAGTTTATTATATATCGTGGCAATATAGGTTAGCCAGTAGGGGGCAGTGCAGCCTGTCAAATGTTCTCTTCATAAAGCAGAATATGATTTATGCGTGCATAAAAACTAATTACGAGTTAAAATTCTTCATAGTTACATAAATTGCAAGAAAATACAAGCTGATTATGCAGATACAAAAATGTGTCTTACCAATGACCCATGAAGGAAATAGACGGCCACTATGACAACCAATAAACTTGATGAATCGAGAGCAAATGAAACATTTCAACCGTTCAAGGTAACGACGAGTCACACAAGTGGCCAGAGTCGACACGAGCTGAATTATGAATTATGCTCAACTGCTGCCTACAGAAACTAATGCTTCTGCTCGTCATGGAGAGCACAGGACCCTGCAAAACACCATCAAACCATCAAAGAACTCAGGGAAGATGCACTTAATAGGGAACACTTGACTTTTTAACATTAGATGCACAAATCCCATTTTTAAAATGATTAGGCCACATTTTGGACCCTATTTATGGAAAGTGACAGATACATGAGCATTCATATACACAACTAAATAAATAACACAGTTTAAGAATATACAGTGATTCTTTTTTGGAGAAAAGCTCAATAAATAGGCAATTTTTCACTCATTTCCATTTGAAGACATTTAAAGACAAAAAATGTAATTAAAAAAATGGACGGCTGGGTTTGTCCATATTTGACCCAAATTTGGGTTAAAACAACCCAGCATTTGTTAGAGTGTACACACAACAGTTTAAAGGTTTGAGGTTGGTACGTTTTTTTTTTTTTTATATTTTTGAAATAAGTCTCTTCTGCTCATCATTTTACTGATCAAAAATACAGTAAAAAAATGTGAAATATTTCAGTTTAAAATAGCTGCTTTCTTTGCGAATATATTGTAAAGTGTAATTTATTCCTGTGCTCAAAGCTGAATTTTCAGCATCATTACTCCAGTCTTCAGTGTCACATGATCCTCAGAAATCATTCTAATATGATGATTATTATCCATTTTTATCAACTTCAGTCACTTTTGATGCATCTTTGCTGAATAAAAGTATTTAAAATCTTACTTCCCTCAAACTTTTGAATAGTGGTGTAAGCTTTGTTTTTAATTTTTGGAGTTTGCATCCTCTTTCACAGGTACTGTGCCTGTACACACAAAAAAGGTCAATTCTACTCCAGATTACCACAAAAAGTTCGCTGGATAATCTAAAATCTCTCTTTGGACATCAGATAGGCCTTACGTTTCAGCATCAAGACATGCCTGTCTGCTCCTCAGCAAAACGCTCCAAAAGTGCATCATGTTTTTGCTCCGGTGAAATCACTGCAGAAAGCAAGAGTCGGCACAATCGTTCCTGGAGTCTCACGTCGTCTTGACGGTCAGATCTCATTATGACACATACACAACTCTCTCTATAGAGTGGATCTGCCTGTACGGCATCAATTTACTCTACTCTTTTTTACTCTGACCTGTAATTTCCAACACACAGGCTGATTGAGTAATGCTTTGTCAATATTGTAATCGTCTACATGGGAATAAAGCTTTGATTACACCTGTAGCAGAAACACCTGACGTCCTGCACCCCAGAGACACTGAAAGCATTTGGACACTTAAAAATACCATTGAATAAGATCAAACATCATCTGCTTGTCTGAAATGCTTGTCACAAGAAAATACTAGGTACACTTTATTTTGATGGTCCAATTTAGACTAAATGTCAACTAGCAGTCATTAGAGTATTAGCAGACTGTCTGTTTAATTTCTGCTAACACTTTATTTTGATGCTCCCAATAAGTAACTTTGCAAGTACATGTCAGCTTATTCTACGAACCTGAAACACCCTGACAGTCTACTAATACTCTAATGAGAGTTAGTTGACATGTAGTTACAAAGTGACTTATAACATCTAAAGTGACTTTGAAACAAGGTGTAACCAAATACTAGTCAAGTCACCTTTATTTCTATATCACTGACTGTTTCAAAGCAGCTTTACAGTGATTACAGGAAAATAACGATTCAATGATGCAAACAGTGTTCAACTGTAATCAGATCAGTGTTGATTCAGTTCAATAAGTTATTGAAAAACTATTTCAGTCTCAAAATCTCATGTTACTTGCGTTTCTTTGTAATTATTCGTTGGAATTTACTAGCGGTTGTTGAGTAATAAGTGTTTCAGTTTGTTTCAGATATTTATTCAGTGTTGTTGAAGTCGTCATCTGGTGTTTAGTGGCTGTATGAAGTCTGTTCTCCTCAAGTTCACACAGGTGACCCAACAGAGGAACCACAGGTGTGGGAAATCACATGACATACATATTACACTAAGGAGACTTCATCGTCAACACTACGGCTGCGTCCGAAATCACATACTCTCTTATTTTAAATAATAATTACTTCACGTCCACTAAAAGAGTGCATTCTATAAACCCTAATGCTCAAAATAATTCATTGGTTTGAGTAGAGCCAACTCAAATTAAACAAATTAGTTCAATCAAATTAACTTTTATGAGTATTTAGAACTTTCTTTTAATTTTGAGTTCACAAAACGGACACATTTTAAGTCATCTGAATTGTTTCATTGTTTTGAGTTTTATGAACTTGTTTCTTTTAATTTAGACAAACTTAAATTTCAACTGAAACTGGGCTGGGATTTCTATTTCCCAGCATGCTTTGCCATGACCCTCGAAAGGGTGGGTTATATTAAGTGTTATATAATGTTTTTGGTGTTTATTTGTTCATATAATGTTTTGATTGATGTTTAAATTGAGATTACATGATAATTTTAAGTTAAACGTATGAATTAGCTTACTCAAATATTTATCACAAAATAAAAATCTGTAAGTTCTGCTTAAACTTTTTTGAGTTTTGCCAACTTATTCGGGTTTACAATGTATAGTATGAATGTGTGTGTATGAATGTAATCTGGACGTACTACATTCTCCATGTTGCCTTTATCATGTGACCTACCAGCGTCAGTCGCTGGCTTCACTGCCATTCACAAATCCTCTCCCGTGGCCTCATGGGATAGTAAAGAGTCCATCGTATGCACACTTCAGAGTCTCGCCAGAAGTAGTAGGTCATCCAGGGACTTGTTGCCTACTCTTACGCATACTGTGAATTCAGACACTTATTTTGTCACATACTGATTTTTACTGATTTCATATGCAGCCTATTTATCATTTTAGCATTCCTTTTTGCTTGCAAATTGTTTGTGCATCTTTAAATCCAATAATTGACACTTTCTCTGATATTTTGTATCTAATGCACTGCAATATGAGGCACTCAAGGTATAAAAACAGTGCAAAAATTGTGATCTAGAGGTAAAACAGCTTGACACTATGACAACTTTATACCTCAACCCCTAAAAGGTGCATATTAGTAACTTAGAGTAGTAATATGTACCCCTATGGTACTACTATAAACCTTTTAGGGGTCAATGAGGTATAATTTGTGCACATTTTTTCCGAGAAGTGTGATTTTAATTACTTTTGAGGCCACTGCATAAAAATAGTGAACATTCACTGTGAGGTCATGGAAAACAAAATGTTGTAAATAATGCATGTTTGCATTTGTCTGCTCTGACCAGCAAAATATGACATTTTGAGATCTTATTTAAACCAAGCTGACATTTGAAGCTCGCAAGTTTTACCGTTGTACCATCTTTCCTGGATGGATGTGGAAATAAAGATAGCGGCATGTGCAACATTGTCAGCTCTGCGTCAGAACGCTGTTTTATTAGAGCAGATTATGAAGAATAATATCACTTGAACTCACAAGCAACTATTAAAAAGAAGCAGATTTGGGGGATTCGGAACTCAAACACATGCATATACTTTGACTCACACAGACTGTAGTAACCGCGCGCACGCACACACACACACACACACACACATCATGAGTTAAGGCAACTGTTGGTGGTCCCCAAAGCACAGTATGAATGTCACCCACAAGACTAATGGAAGCGTCTCCCACACACACACTCCACCAAAACATCTAACAAATCAAATCAAACGCGTTCTCCTGTCTGTAACCACCGTAGCTCTATTTAGAGACACGCAGATGATCGGTTATTAAACTTCGGTTCTCAGCTGTAACTCATCCAGATACGCGGGTTGTTTTGCTTTTGTTTTCGAGCGCAGTCTCCATACACACTGCAAATTGGAGCATTTACTTCATCTGGTATCTCATTGGCCTCTGCCAAGGACAGAAAACATTGTGTTTAACTTTGGTCTCAAAGAACTCCCTGATTCACTCCAGCTTGGGTCATATTTTTAATGATGAATACACCCCCCCCCTCACAGAAGGCTGAAGTGCTCCGCCAGTCTGACGGCTGTGTGTTTTGAGGGCTAGTTTGTCGGGGATTGGCTTTCACACACACAGGCTGAAAGGGTTACTGTTCAATCTATTCTGCGCTCGCCAGAGTGCGCGGCCGAGTGGCGCCGGCGCGTCACACACACACACACACACACACATACATTCGCACACTCGTACACACTCTCAGCCTCCTCCAAAAAGCTCTAGACATCATCAAGAAACAGAGCTGACAACTGCCCCCACCCCGCGCCAAAACACAGCACCAGCAGTGTCTCTGTCACAATAAGCTCAGCAATAACACGCACACACATGCACTTTCCCTCGCTTGCGATCCGCGCCGAGCGCTGAAATGACAGGCGCGCGCGTCTCTAGAACACGGAGAGCCGCCGTGTCGCGTTTTTACGAGTCTCGCATCTCTTGAAGTCGCAGACAGCGTGTTTGCTGACTAATTAACAGTCTGGTACCGTCAGCATCAGTTCACAGTCATTGTAGAGGGTTGCAGTGTTTCTCACGCCGAGACTTTTGGACAAGAATCGGGCTCAGATTTCTGTCTCTCAGACCCCCCCCCCCTCCTCCTCCTCCTCCTTCCCCTTCCCCTTTCCAGAAGCAGTACGCCAGGAGCTGCTGGCTCTCCCTGCTCTATTTCACCAATGACAGTGTTTGAAATGGCTGCATCATATTTTAGCGCTGTGTTAACATCAGCGCGCTTTTACGCACAGCGCAGAACAGGCGTTTCCACGCGGCCCTGTGGAGTATTTCACAACGTTATTTGAGCAGGCAGAAGGGCATCATTCAATATTTTAATATCTTGTATTTCTCAGATCCTTCACACTCAGTCCAAGTTTAACAGATTTTATTGCTAAAACCATGGCATTTACACTGACATGTTCATTATTATTATTATTATTAATATTCTCTTAAATTCATTTTTAGAAGTTTTCAAGTAGAATTTCTGGTATATTCTATTCTCTTCTCTTTATCTATACATACTCACAACAGTTAAAACAATAAATAAAACGTACACATTTGTTTTTTTGCTTACTAAAATACTATATGATTTTCAAAAGAAATAAAAGGCCGAGTTCACGTGTATAATTCTCAGCCCAGCCTTTTTTAAAATCATCATTATTGATATTAATATTTGTACAAAACTTCTAGGCATCGACGTAGTGTTCTTCAGTCTCTATAAATAGAGTTCAATGAGGAAAGTGAAGTTCTCTCGTGCGTCTTCGCAATCGCAATAATTTCATAAAAATAACCACGAGCTGCTCCTCGTGAGGATATATGGTCCTGATCCTTTAATAAAAATAGCTGCATTCTTCGTCTTCTTCCTTTGACTTAAATATGTACATATATGTCATATATTTTGAATTAGAAAGCTATATATATATATATTTAAAAAAATAGATTCGCTATGTGGCGCCACACATCCCTGTCCGTGGGTAAACAGTGCAATCATTCATAATCGATAACCCCTCTCGCGGGCGCGCGCGCTGCTCAGCAGGAGCACTTGCACTCGGAGATGATCGGGTACTGCACCGGTATCCACGTGCAGTACTTCTGCCGCAGGAAGCCCTGGCAGTACCACCGCAGGAAGGTCTTGGTCACCGACTTGACGGGCTTGCAGGACATGCCCTCGGGGAAGGAGCACGAGCGCTCGCTGAAGCAGTTCCCCTCCTTGATGTAGCGCGGCCAGAAGCGCGCGCCCAGGTCCTTCCAAGTGTACAACACCGGGCAGTGCGTGTACATCCACAGCCACTGCAGGAACTTCCGCCGCGCCTTCTTGCCCACCTTGACGCGCCTGCCGTACGGCGTCTCCGTCATGTCCAGCTTCTTGAGCTCGGGGGGCATGGGCAGGCGCGGCAGGTCCGGCGGCGCGCTGGCGTTCAGCTGCGCGGGCAGGTGGATGGACATGAAGTTGGGGTCGAAGTGGCTGCCCAGCTTCTTGCGCAGCGTCCTCTCCGAGAGGTCCTGCTCACGCGGGTCGTACTCCGGGTCGGGCTCCTCGATGAGGTCCGGGACGGGCAGATGCTCGCTGGGCGAGGGCCTCAGGCGCAGGTAGTGCTGGGCCGCGGTGCCGTGCGTGCACAGGAGCAGCAGTAGCAGCGGCAGCGCGCGGGTGATGCTGCCCATGACTCGTCTTCTGTCTGTCTACGGAGTGGAGTTGGCCCTTACTGCGCCCTCGTGCATAAATAGTCCGAGCGACAGCACGAGCGAGATCTTTTAATAGACGGCCGCGTGGCCCGGAATGACATCGGACATGGGCTGTTTTTTTCTTCTCAGGGATACTCGCTCAGGTAAGGCGTGCCAAGTGCGAAAGCTTCAAAAGCGTATCCTCATCGGACTTTCCTCTAGCGAAGCTGTTGGCGGGTCACCATGGCAACGGGATAGGATGGGATGGGACCGTTTCTGCAGCCTGCTCGGGTTTTGTTGCCGGGTGCCACCCAAACTGGCGTTTGAAATGTCAGCGCGCCCGCGGAATGGAGCGTGTCTTAGCCAATGTTATTTTTACGCTCTCTCTCTCTCGCTCTCTGAGCGCACAGGCTCCAGTCCGTCCCGCCGAACCGGCGCTGCTGAACCGGGACGAGAGCCGCTCAATCTCTCCACAGAGCGGGCAGATCCTGCAGAACTCCGCTCGTAATCGGAACCACAACCGTCTAGAACATGTTCGGTATAAGTCCCGAATAAAACCAGACTCTTGACAGTCCGAGCAGTCCTCTACACGCCAAGCGTTCCCGCGAATATCTGCTGCATGTTCTTCAGACGCGGCTGCGGAACCTTCATATCCCCGATGTGTCAGAAATCCGTCCGAGAACTCGCCTGGTCCTGATCTGGGACAGAGGAGAATGAGCGCGTCTGGAGGAGAACTCCTCTCTTTCCCAAGTTAAATATCCCCTCCCCTTCCCTCCCCCCGTCAACTGCAAGAGCGCGCGTGCGTGTGCGTGTGTGTGTGTGAGCGCGCGCGCGCGGGGCCAGCTCACCAAGAACCCTCAGTCTGACTGACAGCAGAACACACACACACATACAATGAGACCCCCCTCCCAAACCCCACACACACACCACAACAGCTCTAGATTTATCACAGGCTGCTACAGAACAGCAACCAGAAAACACACATTTGGGATTTTCCATATCTTGCACATTCCGTGACACTTAACCCACCTATTATGATCGTCTTGCACAAATAATGTTCAAGTGGAAACCTTATAATTCATTCATACCACATTCAAATTACACTCTGTGCTGGATGCATCAGTCATCTGAGACTTCTGCACATATTGGCATGATGCATATTGTGTATTTTAAAGAATAATTATTTAATGCTTTTCTTTCCCCCAATAAAGCAATTTTTTAGTAGTCTGACATAGCTAGCTAGCTGTGCCACACACACACAGGCGACATCACTTTTCCCAAGGAAAAAGAAAAACAAAGTGAAGTGCTTAGGAATCCTATAATTGGTCCATTAAAGCGCCTCTGGTTTGTGTGGAGGTTTGTGGATTCGGCTTCGACCTTTGCTCTCGTCACTGGCAGGAACCAACGCGTATGAACTCTCGGGGTCACCAAATAAACGGCCACAATTAAGTGTTTAAACAGGCCACATAGAGAGAGTGTCACCTCTCACGGTGCCTGATGTCCATGACATGGAATAATTCAGCCCCGCCATCACTATCATCCAGAAGCCGAGCGGTTCACAGGTAGCATTTTAAAAACTCTGAAAGAAACTTCCAAATTCCCCAATTGAATTGTGCACCAAAAATGCATGTGTAAAACTTTACAATAACTAGCCATTAACAATAGGCTACAACAAATGTCAAAATATTTGAATGCACATTAATTCATATGTCAGCTTGAGCATTATTTAATAATTAGTGGTGCTTGCGAAGCAAGGCATCACTATTGTTATTCTTCCACACAACATTTCGGCGCGTTACTCCTCCCACACCGTTTGTCATAGACCCATGAATGAGGTGTCAAAACGTGCGGCTTAATCGGGAATGGTGTGCTATATCTCTTCTAAGGGATCGGGGGTACGATGTTCGCCTGGGGGGGCGAAAAAGTAGCCGAAAAAATCCCATAGACTTAACATTGCGTCAAACTTTAACGAGTCATAGCTCTGAGCGAGGATTTCGTAGAAACTCGTGACTTACCACATTTGAAGAGGCTGGCAGGCTCTGTCAGAACATACCTCGCAATGGGGTATAAGTTGTACCCCTGGGGCGCAAGAGCTGCCTAAATTTCCCCATTGACTTACTATGGGGAGGGACGGCCCATTAAGCGCATGTGTTTTTCCTGCTATGGTAACTTGCATAGGGAGTTTGTATTGACCACAGCTCTGGCTCAGAGTGTCTCAGAGACAAGGGGGTGGGCTCAATTTACTCAGGCAACCAATCACTATCTCATACTAGAACGTGGTAAATCATGGTAAATCATGCTAGAACGTGGTAAATCGTGGTAAATCATACTAGAAACATGGTAAATCATAGTACAATGTGGTAAATCGTGGTAAATCATACTAGAAACACAGTAAATCATAGTACAATGTGGTAAATCATGGTAAATCATATTAGAAACATGGTAAATCATACTACAATGTGGTAAATCATGCTAAATCATACTAAAAACATGGTAAATCATGGTAAATCATATTAGAATGTGGTAACTCGTGGTACATCATGGTAAACTATGGTAAATCATGCTAGAATCATGGTAAATCATCCTAGAACGTGGTAAATCATGGTAAATCATACTAGAAACATGGTAAATCATACTACAATGTGGTAAATCATGGTAAATCATACCAGAATCATGGTAAATCATCCTAGAACGTGGTAAATCATACTAGAAACATGGTAAATCATACTACAATGTGGTAAATCATGGTAAATCATACCAGAAACATGGTAAATCATGGTAAATCATACTACAAACACGGTAAATCATACTAGAACGTGGTAGATCATGGTAAATCAAACTAGAAACATGGTAAATCATAGTACAATGTGGTAAATCATGGTAAATCATACTAGAAACATGGTAAATCATACTGGAAACATGGTAAATCTTACTAGAAACAAGGTAAATTATACTGCAATGTGGTAAATCATGGTAAATCATACTAGAACATGGTAAATCATGGTAAATCTTATTAGAATGTGGTAACTCGTGGTAAATCATGGTATACTATGGAAAATCATGGTAAACTATGGTAAATCATGCTAGAATTATGGTAAATCATACTAGAACATGGTAAATCATGGTAAACTATGATAAATCATGCTATTATCATGGTAAATCATACTACAAACACGGTAAATCATACTACAATGTGGTAGATCATGGTAAATCATACTAGAAACATGGTAAATCATGGTAAACCATGCTAGCAACGTGGTAAATCGTTAGCATCATGCTAGCAACATGCTAATCGTGTTAGCATCATGCTAGCAACATGCTTATCGTGTTAGCATCATGCTAGCAACATGCTAATCGTGTTAGCATTATGCTAGCAACATGCTAATCGTGTTAGCATTATGCTAGCAACATGCTAATCATGTTAGCATCATGCTAGCAACATGCTAATCATGTTAGCATCATGCTAGCAACATGCTAATCGTGTTAGCAACATGCTAATCGTGTTAGCATCATGCTAGCAACATGCTAATCGTGTTAGTATCGTGCTAACAAAATGCTAATCATGTTAGCATTTTCTTAAAAAACATGCTAGCAACATGCTAATCATGTTAGCATTTTCTTAAAAAACAGGCTAGCAACATGCTAATCGTGTTAGCATCATGCTAGCAACATGCTAATCGTGTTAGCATTATGCTAGCAACATGCGAATCACGTTAGCATCATGCTAGCAACATGCTAATATTGTTAGCATCATGTTAGCAACATGCTAATCATGTTAGCATTGTGCAAACAAAATGCTAATCATGTTAGCATTTTCTTAAAAAAACATACTAGCAACATGCTAATTGTTACCATCATGCTAGCAACATGCTAATCGTGTTAACATCATGTTAGCAAACATGCTAATCATGTTAGCATCGTGCTAGCAACATGCTAATCATGTTAGCATTTTTTTTTAAAACATGCTAGCAACATGGTAATTGTGTTAGCATCATGCTAGCAACATGGTAATTGTGTTAGCATCATGCTAGCAACATGCTAATTGTGTTGCCACTGCAAGCACTGTTGTGATTACTATTCACCTTGACAAAACTTTGGTGCGCTACTCCTCCGGCACCGTTTGTCGTAGACCCACGAATGAGGTGTCAGATCGTGCGGCTTATTGAGGAGAGGTGTGCTATATCTTTTCTAAGCGACCGGGTGTACGATGTTTGTTTTCGGCCCCGAAAAATCGTCCGAAAAACTCCCATAGACTTAACATTGGCAAACATTTGTGAGATCATATATTCGGATCAGAAGGTCATAGAGACTTGAGGCTGGGTTTTTTTGACTCGGCCTATCAAGCAGCTATTAAGTAGTAACATTCAAACTTCATAGCCACGCCCTAGCAACCATTTAGACCACCCTAGCAACTGTATATCAACATTAACAAGCCATATCTCAGCACCAGAGCACTGTACAAATACAGAGTCGGGCTCTTTTGACTCAGACTGGCAAAGAGTCTTTAAATATCACCCCATAAACTGTACAGCCACACCCTAGCAACCATTTGGAGTACCCTAGCAACCATAAAACACATGAATACGCCATATCTCAGCTCCCCAACATTGTACAGACATGGGGATGGGCTCTTTTGCATCACAGTAGCATCTACCGGGTGCCGAGTTTTGCCACTGCAAGCACCACTCACATTTTCTTCAGGAAATGTACATTCTAGTTTATTTAATAATGCTCAAAAGATGTCATAATATTTGTTAATATTATTAATGAGCGTGTTATTTTAAGCGTCTCTCTCTGTTCTCAAGCTGTCTGTGGTGGATTGCAGAGGCTGGAGGGATATCCCTCTGTGAGCTGTGGGCTTCATGACATGAGGAGTGTGAGGCATGTAAAGCAGGGCCCCAGCAGTCTGTGGATCGGTGGCAGACTGTCTGGCTGCGGTTCTGTGGTTCTGCGGTTCAGCTGCCGGTGTCGCGCCGCATTTTGGCCGCTAGAGGGCGCTAACGAGAGCAGCTCACTGACACCGCACAGGAACTTTCACAAACAGTTTATGAACAATCAAACAGCTAAAAATGTCTTGGAATCATAGTTCAAATATTTTGATATTCAAATTTGAATGAATGAGCTTCTGATATTATGCAATAAATAATGATCTGATAATGAATGTTATTATAAAAAATGATGTAAACCCAATCAATCTTGCAAACTAATTTCCATAGTTTGATTAAAAACATAATGGGTTACACTTTATTTGAAGGTGTCATTGTTACAGTGTAACTAATTAATAACATAATTAAAGTACATAATTAATAACATGTACTTACTATAGGGTTAGGGTAGGATTAGGGTTTGATTGAGGGTATATGAGGGAATATAGACCCTGAAATACTGCAAATACTAGATATGAGTATCTGGAGATGGATGGATGGATAGACGGATAGATAGATAAAAGGACGGATGGACAGATAGATGGATAGACGGATGCATGGATAGATGGATGGACGGATGGCTAGATGGATGGATGGATGGATGGATGGATGGACGGACGGACGGATGGATGGATAGATGAATGGATAGACGAATGGATGGATAGATAAATGGATGGATGGATAGATGATAGATGGATGGACGGACGGACGGATGGATGATGGATGGATAGATGGATGATGGATGGATAGACGGATGGATGGATGGATGGATGAAGATGGATAGATAGATGGATGGATGATGGATGATAGATGGATAGATGGATGGATGGATGGATGGATAGATAGATGGATGGACAGACGGATGGATGGATGGATGGATGGATAGATGATGGATAGATGGATGATAGATGGATGGATGGATGGATGATGGATGGATAGATGGATGGATGGATGGACGGATGGATGGATGGATGGATGGATGGATAGATGGATGATGGATAGATGGATGGATGGATGGATGGATGGATGATGGATGGATATATGGATGGATAGATGGATGGATAGATAGATGGATGGATGGATGGATGGATGAAGATGATAGATAGATGGATAGACGGATGGATGGATAGATAAATGGATGGATGGATAGATGATAGATGGATGGACGGATGGATGGATGATGGATGGATAGATGGATGGATGGATAGACGGATGGATGGATAGACGGATGGATGGAAGATGGATGGATATATGGATGGATAGATGGATGGATGGATGGATGAAGATGGATAGATAGATAGATGGATAGATGGATAGATAGATGGATGGATAGATGGATGGATGGATGGATGATGAATGGATAGATAGATGGATGGATAGATGATGGATGGATGGATGGATGATGGATGGATAGATGGATGATGGATGGATGGATGGATGGATAGACGGATGGATGGATGGATGGATGATGGATGGATGGATAGATGGATGGATGGACGGATGGATGGATGGATAGACGGATGGATGGATGGATGGATGGATAGATGGATGGATGGATGATGGATGGATAGATAGATGGATGGATGGATGGATGATGGATAGATGGATGATGGATGGATAGACGGATGGATGGATGGATAGATAGATAGATAGATGGATGGATGGATGGATGATGGATGGATGGATGGATGGCTAGACGAATGGATGGATAGATGGACGGATGGATGGATGGATGGATGGATGGATAGATGGATGGATGGATAGATAGATGGATGGATGGATGGACGGACGGACGGAGGGATGGATGATGGATGGATGAATGGATAGATAGATGATGGATGGATAGATGGACGGATGGATGGATAGACGGATGGATGGACAGATGGATGGATGGATAGATAGATGGATGGACGGAAGGATGGATAGACGGATGGATAGATAATTGTTCTGGAGACATTTGAGCTGTTCAGAATATTTATTTTTGTGTAATTAATTTTGTCTCATTGTCTCAGAGTGACTGTTTCATCAGATTAAAGCTCTCACTCATCTCTCGGGCTCTGCTCTTGTTTTGCTCCGTGTCTCTCTGGCTCAACTGCGTCTCTAACTGAAAGCAGATGCTGGAAGCAGCACTGAGAATCTGGGCTCGTTTAGCGCTGCCTGTTTGAAGATTTCCTCTTTATTCTTTCTGAAGCTTTTCACTGTACGCCTTGTAAACAGCATTAAGTTGACGAATCTCTCTGGCGACAGCGATGGAGGCTGGTGCCGTGTGTTTATCGCAATGCTAGTGATGAAGTGCTTGATATAAACGGGTGTTTGTGCCAGGCCGATGAAGGAATATTTGCGCGTGTTGGTACCGCGGGATGATGTCATACCTTACGTTCAGCATATGGGCGCAATGGCGTTTGATTGACAGCCCAGACTGTGAGGGTTTTCAGTGACACAGCATGGGGACACTTCCCTCTAAATGTGTGTGTGTGTGTGTGTTTGTGTGTGAGACTGAGCACACAACTCCAACACAACACAGCTCTACGCTTCTATTCAGGCCTAACGTGTCGCACAGAAAGGGGAGGAGAAGACACAGGAAGAAAAGAAAAGTGGAAGAGGGGGTGGGCAGGAGGTCAATAATGATCTCTCGGCCTCATTTAATTGGGATGCGGTCAGTGTGTGTGTGACTTCACTGCATTCCAGCTTGATTACCCTCATTCATGTTGCCTAAAATTAAAATGAATGCGAGAAAATATCCTGCTGAGACGGAAAGCTGGGAAAAGGAAGAGACCCAGGGAGAGGGCATTCCCAACGCGAGGGGGGCGGGATGACATCACATTCCTGGAGCCAGATTCATAATCACCATTATTGCTGTAATTCAGTCCATCTCAGAGGCCAAACGTGGACGGGTGATGTGTAGATGCGTGCACCCAAATAATTTGATGGCTCAATCGGACTGAAAATACTTCATGTAAACACTTCAATCGATCGACATGAAATCATCCAATTAACATGATAAAAATAAGCATGTAAAAGCTTGAATACAACTATCTCACATTTATTTAAACTTTCTCCCAGCACTTAACCACTCCACAACCCTAAATGCACTTACAAAACAAAATATACTTCTAATCTAATCTTGCTTTCTAATATATTTGGCATACATAACGTTGGCTCTGTGATGAATTGCTTACGCTCCACTATTATAAGTTGCTTTAGGTAAAAATATGCTAAATGCATAAATGACACTCTTCTCAATCTGATTCAAAAATACCCTGTGCACGAGTAGTGCCATGATGTGCATGCTTACCAGAGCATTTTATTATAAGATCTCTGATATTTACATACATTTTACTTCTTATAAATGTACATGGGTTTACTTTCATCTTACCAACTGGTTAGTGGAGGAGACTGAGAATTTACTAAATATTTGCCCCTCTGATATATTTGTCAGCTTCCTTTTAGGCAAAATGACGATTATACTCACAGTAGCTTCGGTGAGATTATCGCGGTGGCTTTCTACTGTTTTGTTCGGAATAAATAAATGCACATGTAAATGAAAATATGTGCAACGTTTAGGGTTCATGTAAACAGAACTCTCAGAATTTGAACTCGGATTGGATTCATTCGGATTGACGAGAATTGCTCTCTTGTGTCCTATTAGTGACGGACGATGGATGGAAAGATAGATGATGGATGGATGGACAGATAGATGATGGATGGATGGATGGATGGATGGCCGGATGGCCAGATGGATAGATAGATAGATAGATAGATAGATAGATAGATAGATAGATAGATAGATAGATAGATAGATAGGTGGGGGTGTATTTGGGTGGATGACAGATAGATGATGGATGGATGGATGGACAGATAGATAATGGATAGATAGATGGACGGATGGGTAGATAGATAGATAGATAGATAGATAGATAGATAGATAGATAGATAGATAGATAGATAGATAGATAGGTGGGGGTGTGTTTGGGTGGATGGACAGATAGATGATGGATGGACAGATAGATGATGGATGGATGGACGGATAGATGATGGATGGATGGACAGATAGATAATGGATGGATAGACAGATGGACGGATAGATAGATAGGTGGGAGTGTGTTTGGGTGGATGGACAGATAGATGATGGATGGATGGATGGATGGACAGATAGATGATGGATAGATAGATAGATAGATAGATAGATAGATAGATAGATAGATAGATAGATAGATAGATAGATAGATAGATAGATAGATAGATAGATAGATAGGTGGGGGTGTGTTTGGGTGGATGGACAGATAGATGATGGATGGATGGATGGACAGATAGATGATGGATGGATGGACAGATAGATAATGGATGGATAGATAGATAGATAGATAGATAGATAGATAGATAGATAGATAGATAGATAGATAGATAGATAGATAGATAGATAGATAGATAGATAGATAGATGGGAGTGTGTTTGGGTGAATGGACAGATAGATGATGGATGGATGGATGGACAGATAGATGATGGATGGATGGACAGATGGATGGATGGATAGATAGATAGGTGGGGGTGTGTTTTGGTGGATGGACAGATAGATGATGGATGGATGGATGGATGGATGGACAGATAGATGATGGATGGATGGACAGATGGATGGATGGATAGATAGATAGGTGGGGGTGTGTTTTGGTGGATGGACAGATAGATGATGGATGGATGGATGGATGGATGGATGGATGGACAGATAGATGATGGATGGATGGACAGATGGATGGATGGATAGATAGATAGGTGGGGGTGTGTTTTGGTGGATGGACAGATAGATGATGGATGGATGGATGGATGGATGGACAGATAGATGATGGATGGATGGACAGATGGATGGATGGATAGATAGATAGGTGAGGGTGTGTTTTGGTGGATGGACAGATAGATGATGGATGGATGGATGGATGGATGGATGGATGGATGGAAAGATAGATGATGGATGGATGGACAGATGGATGGATGGATAGATAGATAGGTGGGGGTGTGTTTTGGTGGATGGACAGATAGATGATGGATGGATGGATGGATGGACAGATAGATAGATAGATAGATAGATAGATAGATAGATAGATAGATAGGTGGGGGTGTGTTTGGGTGGATGGACAGATAGATGATGGATGGATGGATGGACAGATAGATGATAGATGGATGGACAGATAGATGATAGATGGATGGGCAGATAGATTATGGATGGATGGACCGATTACAAAGTTTACGGTTCATGTAAACAAAACTTTCAGAATTTGAAATTGGATTGGATTCATTCTGATTGACGAGAATCGCTCCTATTAGTCTTTTCAATGCATTTGTTTAGAGTGGAATTTTGGAAGTTCATCAGACGAAGTGATCAAATCTCATAAAGCCAGACATTTTGCACACAACACAAGACTGAAGTTGGTCGCCCAGCACACATTTAAAGGGATAGTTCACCCAAAAATGAAACCTTTGTAGTGTATACACACTGCCTGGCCCAAAAAAAGTCGCTGTTTGGGTTTAAATAGGCAAATGCTTAAGAGTCAATGATTGGATCATTATTGCAGTGATTATTATGTTATATGTTTGGCAACAGTTCTTCTAACCCTCACTGATGGAGTGTGTAGCTTTACATTTCTTAAACAACCATGTAGGAAAGACACATCACGGTCATATTCCAGGATGACAATGTCAAGATTCATCAGGCTCAGACTGTGAGAGAATGGTTGTGAGGGAGCATGAAGGATCATTTTCACACATGAAGTCCAGAGCTTAAATTCATTGAAAGTCTTTGGGATGTGCTGGAGGAGACTTTACAGAGTGCTGGACTCTTGCATTATCAATACAAGATCTGAACCAAAAGTTGATGCACCTCTTGATGGACATAACATCACTTTTATTTCCATCAAGAGGTGCATCAATTCATGTGTGAAAATGATTCTTCATGCTCCCTCCCAACCATTCCTTCTTTCTCTATTGAAGACTTTTTATGAAGCATATTTCTACGGCGCAATTGAACAGAAAACCACTTCCAAAGCCAACCCGCTGAAAAATTATTCTCACTTTCACCATGTACAAACAAATGACTAGTTACTGAAAACTTGTCGTGTTGTGTCTGGTTAGGTCAGGCTGTCAGGAGAACCGAAACACACTTAGGAACTTAATCCCACCGAGTCCTTCAGATTCATCTGCTATCTGTCCCGCTGTCACACTCACGGCTGTGGATGTTAAACACTGAAAGGCTCTGTGAGGTGAAAGTATAACTCTGAGGAGTGTGTGTGACTGTGGCGAAGATGCCGATCGCGCTGAGCACATACTGTGAAATGCCTCAGTGCAGCGACAGCATGCAGAACAGCACAGGACAGAGATGCTGTGTAGACACAGAAGATGTCCTGAATATTGACTCACACTGGTGATCTAATCAAAAGACACATAAACGAGCAGCTGCGGACAAACACGGAGAAAACAAACATCCCTCATTTAGTACAGAGAGAGAGACAGCTGGACCGTCTCTGATAGACCTGCACATAAACACGGCTGAAGTGATTCTGTCACTGTAGGACTCGTGATATAGTCAATCCATTGAAAATCTATTGTCAAACGAATGTACTGACATCATCTTTAGGAAACTTGGTTACATAAAAAGCTTAAAAATGGCAATATTCATGATGTTTCTCAATTTCATATAAAAAAATTGTAAAAAAAAAAAAAAAAAAAAGGCACGAGCATCAAAAATACATTGTAAAAACATGGCAAAAAAGGCAAAAATTGATGCAGAAATCACAAAAATTGGGTACAGAATAAAAAATCAAAGCTACTAAAAAGTAAAGAATCTGCACACTTTGAAAGCCTCCATAGATTTAATTCCTCAGATGAGTCTCAGGAAGTCTTTCTAATCAAATCTGAGCGTCACTATTTTATTAAAATCCACTGTGAGAGCTTTCAAAGAAAGCACAACCTTTATTTGTTTTTCGATTTATAATTTTTTAATAGGCATTGCAATATTTCTATGATATATCATTTAGCAACATCATGATTATTGGAATTTTTAGCTTATTATTTGACAACTACAGCATCTTCCTGATTGACACAGACATTTGAAGGAAACTCTATCGCCCCCTAGAGTCCTGAGGGTTGTCACCGCCACAGAACGCATGTTAATGCACTGATCCATCAGAGTACTGATCACTGAAATTACTTCCAACTCAGCCTTGAGTTTTACTAATAAAAGCAAAAATCCCAGTTACATTTAGACGCATAATGTAAATCAAGACCTGTGTAGAGTTCTGTCCAATATTAACTTCAATATCATGACCGCATAATGCCGGTAACTTTCACACGTACAAGGATACCAGAGAGCGTCGGCACGGAGCACCAGCCCTCCACTCACTGAATGACATCAGTAACACATCAGATGTTCACCCACCTTCCATCTAACAAGGACAATATGGATATATTTATAATACAGATAATAAACACACTTTCAGAATAATCCACGTGAAATACAAGCCTTACATTTATCCTTTTCAGACAGATAGATAGATAGATAGATACATAGATCGATAGATAGATAGACCCCACATCATTCTGATAGCTAGGTAAATACACAGTATATTGTCAAAAGTTTTGGGACGCCTGCCTTTACATGCACATGAACTTTAATGACATCCCATTCTTAATCCGTAGGGTTTAATATGGAGATGTCCCACCCTTTGCAGCTATAACAGCTTCAACTCTTCTGGGAAGGCTTTCCACAAGGTTTAGGAGTGTGTTTATGGGAATTTTTGACCATTCTTCTAGAAGCGCATTTGTGAGGTCAGGCACTGATGTTGGACGAGAAGGCCTGGCTCGCAGTCTCCGCTCTAATTCATCCCAAAGGTGTTCTATCGGGTTGAGGTCAGGACTCTGTGCAGGCCAGTCAAGTTCCTCCACACCAAACTCGCTCATCCATGTCTTTATGGACCTTGCTTTGTGCACTGGTGCGCAGTCATGTTGGAACAGGAAGGGCCATCCCCAAACTGTTCCCACAAAGTTGGGAGCATGAAATTGTCCAAAATGTCTTGGTTTGCTGAAGCATTAAGAGTTCCTTTCACTGGAACTAAGGGGCCAAGCCCAACCCCTGAAAAACAACCCCACACCATAATCCCCCCTCCACCAAACTTTACACTTGGCACAATGCAGTCAGGCAAGTACCGTTCTCCTGGCAACCGCCAAACCCAGACTCGTCCATCGGATTGCCAGACAGAGAAGCGTGATTGGTCACTCCAGAGAACACGTCTCCACTGCTCTAGAGTCCAGTGGCGGCGTGCTTTACCCCACTGCATCCCACGCTTTGCATTGCACTTGGTGATGTAAGGCTTGGATGCAGCTGCTCTGCCATGGAAACCCATTCCGTGAAGCTCTCTACACACTGTTCTTGAGCTAATCTGAAGGCCACACAAAGTTTGGAGGTCTTTAGCTATTGACTCTGCAGAAAGTTGGCGACGTCTGCGCACTGTGCACCTCAGCATGCGCTGACCCCACTCTGTGATTTTACGTGGCCTACCACTTCATGGCTGAGTTGCTGTTGTTCCCAATTGCTTCCACTTTGTTATAATACCACTAACAGTTGAGCGTGGAATATTTAGTACGGAGGAAATTTCACGAATGGACTTATTGCACAGGTGGCAACCTATCACGGTACCACGCTTGAATTCACTGAGCTCCTGAGAGCGACCCATTCTTTCACAAATGTTTGTAGAAGCGTCTGCATGCCTAGTGCTTGATTTTATACACCTGTGGTCATGGAAGTGATTGAACACCTGAATTCAGTGATTTGGAGGGGTGTCCCAATACTTTTGGCAATATAGTGTGTGTGTGTGTAAATTAAAGCCTTTCTGGATATCTGTGTTACTATAGATATGTACACAAGCACAGTCTCCTTTTATCTCACTCTCGTTCATCACTCCATCCATCAATCCAATCATATTTCTAAACAATGGCAGTGTGTGTGTGTGTCTTTGAAGTCGGGGTTGAAGCGTGCTTAATTTAACAGTATGTGGTGGTGGTTCTCTCTCCCAATTCACTGCTACTACTCAACGTAATGCGACACACACACACACACACACACACACACACACACACACACACACACACACACACATCAAATGGTCAGACGGCCCCTCTGACATCACTCTGTACGCACATCCACTCCAGCTGTTGTGTTTCATCCAGGACACACCCACCGGCTTATGAATGATTATTAGTGTTATATTAACAGAAATAATGAACACACACACACACACAGTCTGGCTCCAGTGGATTAGATGCTGCTGGCATTTGTTTTTAGCTTCTGCAGCGCGAGTGTGAATGAAAACACATGCAAACACACTCGACAGCCACCAGACTATACACACACACACACACACCACCATGCACAAGACAACCTGACAGAAACAGTTGAGTAAAACCTCCTCGCTCTTTCACACCCTTCATAGAACAGAATCTCTACAATAAAATGACTGATCTGATTGGATGTCGCATTTAAAGCCTTTTTATAACAGTCGATATACAAATACAAATATTAAATTCAGTATCAATGTGCTGAGTTGACTTGGCGATCTACAGTTAACCTCGTGAAGTCTATAAAATGGCAGAAGAATGATTTATTCTTTTTATCATTAATAAATTAAATATGAATGAATGAATGAATGGCACACTTGATTTTGACATGAAGAGATGGCAAGTTGTTAGACCAAATATATGGAGTGCGACCTCCACATATTACAGTAAAAATAGAGTATAATATAAGATGAATTATTACAAATATAAAATTTATTAATAATAATAAAATTACAGTATTAAAAGTATTAAATTAAATTAATTACATAAAAACAATACAGTATATATAATTCTTAAATAATGTAATATATGCATAATTTAAATATAAAATACAATGTGGACACAGGTAAAGCATGACACTTAATCAAAAGGAGTTTATTCATCTATAATTATGTATGTATTTTACGATTATCAACCAAAGGGGAGAGTTTGGGCTGGGACTTTATGTTTACCAACCAATGGATAATATAATATAATATAATATAATATAATATAATATAATATAATTCACATAAAATAACATAATATAATATAATATAACATAATATAAACCAATATAATTAATATAATATAATATAATATAATATAATATAATATAATGGTAAAGTAGGACGCTTATTTGAGTAGGAGCTTAATCATCTACATTTATGTATTTTTTTCTATTATTATTATAATCGATTATTAACTGAAATAAAATTAAATATAAAAATTGTGATAACATTTCTCATTTTCATTTAATTTAATCTGAGGTACAAATATAACTAAAACTGAACTAAAAATTAATTAACACAATAAAATTACTAAAACTTTAACCAAAATTAAAATGAACATGGTGAATGAAAAAAATAAAAACAATCAAAACATAAATAAAATGATAACATAATCTTAATGATACTAAAATAACACTGCTCCAACAATCCGATTTGAGAAGATCATAATCAGGCAGTGTGAACGCAGCCAAACTCTCCCCAACTTTACTACACAGAACTCACACTAAGGCTATGGCAACAAATAAACACACACACACACACACACACACACTTTCATTCCATCTATGACACACAGAGTAAGAAAGAACAAACAGAACTATGCACACACACACACACACACACACACACACACGTGTGCGGGCTCCCTCCCTCCCCTCGCGCTCTGGCAGTGTACGAGGGCAGTAAGGCGCCAGTGGAGTGCGCCGTCTCTCTGGGGAACAATACTGCAGCGCTTCATAAAAACTTCAAACGCTCCTGCCAAATGTTTTATAGGTGCTTTAAAGGGTTACGGCCCCCGGGGGTCCGGGGTGGAGGGGGTGGGGTCTGTCTCACTCACACAAGCGCACACAATATGCATATAACAGGTGAACCAGACGCATTTACGCACATCATTTCACTGCTATAAATGCACAGAGGACGGTGTGTTCGTATCACATATAGTCTTACAGAACATCAGATCTTCAGAGCGCCGGATGCAGAAGTACGTCCGTTATCATTCGGAGCTGTAATCAGACCCTGTGATGGGAATAACAGGCAGTTTAAAGATAGAGGGTGAACCTAGTGATGAGCTCCTCAATTAGGATAGTTATAATTAAATTCACACCAACATGTGTTAAACTACTGCATACTGGTACAAAAAAGAGAAAAAGATGGAGTTTGTGGTCTATAAAAAGTATTGTCTGATTGCCATAGCCTTGGGAAAAAGTGCACTTAACTGTACTGAATGTGCACTTGTAGCACACTTCAAATCTTTAAAGTATATTTTTAAATAATGCACTTGCAGATAACATAATATTAATGAAATAAAAGTCCATAAGTGTACTTAAAGACAGTACACTTCCAACACTTAAGTACACTTTCAAATGTCAAATTAAAAGTATTGCACACTTATTTGAATGCGTTGTCTAACATACTAAGGCACATGCAAAGTACTTGATAAGCAATGCCGTGTTATTCAATATTACATTTAAAGTTAATATATTTCATATGTACTAAAGTGCAACTTCATTATGAACGTGTGATTGCAAATATATTTTAAATACATTACAGAAAAGTTTCAATAGAAATTACATTATAGTATATTTTAGTTTACCATAAATTACATATAAAGTTTAATTTAAAGATGTACTTAAGTACATACTTAAGTGGGTCAAATTCAATCTAATATACATTTGAACTATAATACATTTTAATTTAATTGCAAAAAACATGCAATTAGTTCTGCAAAAAATTACATTCAGTTCACTTATATTACAGTATATTATTTTCAAATTAAGTACTCTTTTTTAATAGTATACTAAATTGTGCTTTTTCACAAGAACATTCATATACCACGGTATTTAAATAGGACAGTAAAAGAAGTGGTGTCCAAAAAGCAAGGTATTTTCAGTGGCATATTATATATATATATATAAAAAATTATACAAATACATACAATTTATAGATTTATATATTTATAAATGTTATACATTATAAAATATAAAAATATATTTTATTATATATATATATATATGAAAAAGAATATTATAGAATATAGAATATATTATAGAATATTATATATATATTATAGAAATACATAATTTATTATCAATAATTAAAATACATTAATCTATATATATATATATATACACACACACACGAGACGACAAGTCGTTAGATATATCTAATCAATATATAATATAAATATATATTTAATATAAAAATATATAATAATTATATATATATATATTTATTTATATTATTTTTTATAAATGTGATATAAAATATAAAAAAAGATATAGTTTATAAATACTGAATAATATAAGATTTAAATATAAAAATATATGATAATTTTATATATTTATAATTTTAATAAATGTGATATATTATAAAATATTAAAAAAAATGTTATAAATACAGAATAATAGAAGATGAATTAATCAATATATAATATAAATATATCTTTTTTAAATATAAAAATATATAATAATAACAACATTAATAATAATAATTAACTATGAACTAAATTTATAATCAACATTTTGGATAGATCACTGAGCTGGTCGCAAATGTTTCTCCCTAAAGACGACATGCAATGCTGCCTTAGATTTTGGCCTGATTATGCCCGCTAACCTTTTTGGAAGAACCTTCTCATCATTAGCGCGCCTAGCGCCTTAAAACACTGTCTACGTAGGCATCTCGCTAGCTTCTGCACCAGAGCCTCAGTGGGACGCAGGCGAGCTGTGTGAATCAGATCCATTCAGGGTCTTTTGGGAATGTTTTGCTAACAGTATTTGCAGATCCGCAGAGGGCTAAATTTAGCGCAGGTCTTCCCGGAGTCTACACGGTATAATTAGGAGGTGTGAGAACCCTGCTACAATTCTAAGGTTACTGTCGATAACCGTCACAGCCACGGCCTTAAAGGTGCAGCATGTGTGTGGTCTTCCACACGCTCCGCTGCACTTTAATGTGAGTGTGTGTGTGTGAGGGAGCGATTGTATAGCAGTGTGTGTGTGGTCTGCCAGTTTGTGTTGTCCGTGTTTGTTTGTGTGAGGGGAACTGTTCTTGTGAGAGTGTGTGCGTATGTTTGTCGAGTGTTTCCCACACTTTACTTAGTAGAAGTGAGACACTCAGTCAATCAGAGAGCATCTATTATTTCACTGAAAAAGACGGGGAACTGAATACAGTGGCCCCAAAACATATTTGGACACTTAAGTCACACTTAAACATGTCTGAATGTCATTGCATTAGACACCAAATATCAAATCAAGTGGCATTTATTGTAATAAATAAAAAAAAATGCACTAAAAGACAAACATGAATACTGTCAGTATTGTGTTTGTTTGTGGTTAGTGGATCAAGCTGATAGTTAATGTGAATCTCTACACCGGTGTGAACTTGAGGAGAACACGTTTTTATTCATTATTAAAAAAGCTTAAAAAAAAAATCAAAAGTTAAATTGTTAAACATTATTTATTTGCAAATAATATTGATGGGATTTTTCCGTTACCCGACTGTTGCTCTCTATCATGAGACGTGTGGAGTGTTTCAGTGCAGAGAAGAGACTCTGAATCAGACAATAAATGCTGGAGCTGTAAATTAAATGCTCATATTAATACACGTAGTAAACTACAAAAACACACACACACACACACACAGCAGCTGCTCAAAACTATGCTTTCATCAAATGGACAACCATAAGACTATGAGCTCATGCTAGGAGCACGCACACACACACACACACACACACGCATGCATGCATGTGCACACCAACGCTGCACACACACATTGTGTTTTCATGCTTTATGGGGACTTTCCATAGACATAATGATTTTTATACTGTACAAACTGTATATTCTCTCCCCTTACACTAACCCTACCCATCACACTTTCTGCATTTTTACATTTTCAAAAGAGCGTAGTCTGATTTATAAGCTGTTTTCGTCCAAAAAATGTACCCACAAGGACAAGGATTTCAGATATTGCCATCTTTGTGGGGACATTTTGTCCCCATAATGTAGGATTTACCTGAACCACACACACACATACTCACTCACTCTCTCACTCTCTCTCTCTCTCTCACAAACACACACACACTTGCACACACACGCACTCACTCACCCTTGCGCACACACTCATGCACACTCAGGCACTCTCTCACACACACACACACACACTCACGCACTCGCACACACTTATGCACACTCACTCGCACACACACACACACACACTCGCAGGCACTCAATCACACACACACTCACTCACACACAAACTTACTCACACACACACTCAGTCGCACACACTCAATCGCACACACACACACATACAAACAGTCTTACATCTCATTCCAAAACACACATCATCTGGAACAGCGCTTGTGTATCAGCTTGAGTTTGTATTTGTACATGATCCCATAATAAATCAACGTTCATCTGGAAGAGAAATCCACTTCCGAGCTACAGTGTAAAATATTATTGCACCAAAACTTTTACTTCGCACTTGTGTGTGTCCGTCAGTCGTGAAACAGAGACAGTAAACACAATATCGATAATAAACTCACCGCACTACAACACGGCTGATCAACAGAAGTAAACGCTCCTTGCTACTCAAAGCAACACAAATGAACATAAGAAACAGAAAGAGTCTGTAAACCTACGGCTACGGTCCATCCCGCTTTATAACGTTGCGCTATCGAGTCGTATTGTTCATTCAGTCCAATGTGTCTGTTCACAAAGAAGTTTAAGGTTTAATGTCACTCTTCATTTGGATAAAGCTTCTGTTCTGGTGGTAGATTCAGTGTAGACTCATTCTCAAGTGCATCTGTTCTAGAAACGTTCAGTAATTCAGTGTATTTTGCTCATTGGAGTATCCCAATGGAGTAATCACAGTCTGGATAAGTCCTGTGTGTGTACAGTTTGGTGGAAGGGTATAACGGTATCCTGAGGAAGAATGCATTGACGGAAAAAATCATGACGTCATGTTTGTTTGGTGATTTCAAACCACCATCAGCAAGCTGTAAACATTTCACTTCTGAATACTTATGGAAGAGCTTCTGTCAAGGCTGAACTTACACATTCTGGAACAAGAAATCCATTAAAGTGGCACAATACTGAGAAAATGAGCAAATAAAGAGAAAGGAACTGTACTGTTACATGTGATAATGCTGATGTTACCCATGTAACCAGTTAAAGTCAATATGAAATTATGAAATGGTATTTTACCTCAGTAATGTGATGTATTTCCTTGTGATATCTAAATAATATTATATAAAAAAAAAAATATATATATATATATATATATATATATATATATATATTTTTTTTTTTTTTTTTTTTTTTTCAAAAGTTTGGAATAATTAAGATTTTTAAATGTTTTTGAAAGTCTCTTCTGTTCATCAAGGCTGCATTTATTTAATCAAAAATACAGTGAAAAATGTGAAATATTATTAGTTTAAAACAGATGTTTTCTATGTGAATATACACCGATCAGGCATAACATTATATTGTGTTGTGTCCTAATGTCCTAATATTGTGTTGGTCCCCCTTTTGCCAAAACAGCCCTGACCCGTCGAGGCATGGACTCCACAAGACCCCTGAAGGTGTGCTGTGGTATCTGGCACCAAGTTGTTAGCAGCAGATCCTTTAAGTCCTATAAGGTGTGAGGTGGAGCCTTCATGGATCAGACTTGTTTGTTCAGCACATCCCACAGATGCTCTATTGGATTGAGATCTGGGGAATTTGGAGGCCAAGTCAACACCTCAAACTCGTTGTTGTGCTCCTCAAACCATTCCTGAACCATTTTTGCTTTGTGGCACGGTGCATTATCCTGCTGAAAGAGCCACAGCCACCAGGGAATACCGTTTCCATGAAAGGGTACACATGGTCTGCAACAATGCTTAGGTAGGTGGTACGTGTCAAAGTAACATCCACATGGATGGCAGGACCCAAGGTTTCCCAGCAGAACATTGCCCAAAGCATCACACTGCCTCCGCCGGCTGGCCTTCTTCCCATAGTGCATCCTGGTGCCATGTGTTCCCCAGGTAAGCGACACACACGCACCCGGCCATCCACGTGATGTAAAAGAAAACGTGATTCATCAGACCAGGCCACCTTCTTCCATTGCTCCGTGGTCCAGTTTTGATGCTCACGTGCCTATTGTTGGTGCTTTCGGCGGTGGACAGGGGTCAGCATGGGCACCCTGACTGGTCTGCAGCTACGCAGCCCTATACGCAACAAACTGCGATGCACTGTGTATTCTGACACCTTTCTATCAGAACCAGCATTAACTTCTTGAGCAATCTGAGCTACAGTAGCTCGTCTGTTTGATCGTACCACACGGGCCAGCCTTCGCTCCCCACGTGCATCAATGAGCCTTGGCCGCCCATGACCCTGTCGCCGGTTCACCACTGTTCCTTCCTTGGACCACTTTTGATAGATACTGACCACTGCAGACCGGGAACACCCCACAAGAGCTGCAGTTTTGGAGATGCTCTGACCCAGTCGTCTAGCATCACAATTTGGCCCTTGTCAAAATCGCTCAAATCCTTACGCTTGCCCATTTTTCCTGCTTCTAACACATCAACTTTGAGGACAAAATGTTCACTTGCTGCCTAATATATCCCACCCACTAACAGGTGCCGTGATGAAGAGATAATCAGTGTTGTTCACTTCACCTGTCATAATGTTATGCCTGATCGGTGTATATTAAAATGTAATTTATTCCTGTGATCAAAGCTGAATTTTCAGCATCATTACTCCAGTCTTCAGTGTGACATGATCCTTCAGAAATCATTCTAATATGATGATTTTGTGCTCAAGAAACATTAAAAACAGCATTTGTTTGAAATAAATTATAATAATAAATGTAATTATTGTAATTTAGACCGATTTATTGTTCCTTTGCTGAATAAAAGTATCAACTTAGGGAATAAATAAATCAATATAGTGATCCCAAACTTTTGAACAGTAATATATATATATGGCTTCAAAAGTGGAGAAAATTATACAATTTTGATTATGGATTATGAAAACCTTTAGAAAATAACGTGCACCGATGAATTATTCAAGAAAGTCAATTTTGACTTCATATTGACTTTAACTCGTATTAGTGATTGATAAGCACTTGACATTGATTTTCCCATAAGGTTAGCATGCTATTATTGTAGTGCAGGTGATATGGGGCTCCTTTTGTCACCCGATCAGTCCTGGTGAAACCACTTAGGTAAACATGAACCCTAAGACCTCATGAAGTACGAAGCAAGTAGGAAAACACCAAAATTCAGTAGTCTATGCACTTAAGTCAGTGTGTGAGTGTGTGTGTATTTACATGTTTGAGGGATCAAACAGTCGTGGCTCTGCTGTACTGCAGCGCGAGCGGCGAATACTCTTTGAAACGGACGCAGAGTTTCCCGCGTGTCCATGGGTTTTGTAGCGTGAGCGGGCAAAAATCGTCCTGTAGCCATTTCTCTCTCCCCTCCACCAGCAGAACCAACCCAAAGTGCTCCAGCTGCTCGCTCCCGTAGACACACACCTCAGACGCGCACGACGGGTAGCCGCACTGATCCGCCGCACACGTGCACTGCTGCGTGGCTTTCTGCAGGTGATGGCACACAGCGTTGATCTCCTGGACTACCAGACGAACCATCTCTTTCGCCGATGTCTCTGGAGTCACACGTAACTACAAAAGCAGACAAACACACACATATGAAGTCAGCAGACAAAGTCTATTTACAACCTATGGTTAGGTGTTAACCCCTGAATTTTAAAAGAGGTAGAAAACAGGATGCAGAATTATATTTTAAATTAATTAATATAATTAATATAATATAATATTTTTAGTGCTGTCAAAGAGAAAGTTTAGTGCTTTTTTCAGTTTAACGCGTTAAAAATATTTAACGCATTTAACGCAGCATCCATTTCTTCTGTCATCCTTTAGCTAGCGTTACATTATATGATCACGCTCTTATTCATGCAAGTCTGTCTGTGAATGTCCTAACACACACAAGCACAGAAAGATGCGTGCCAGAACCGAGTTCTCTTTCGCGCTTAAACAAACAATAACACAAAATGACAAATTTCCCATTTTGTGGAGTATCCTCATAAGAGCAGTCTTAAATGAGTTAAATAATGTCTCTAAATGAACAAAGTGTTGTGAGAAAATCAGATCCATGTCATGTTCGGCAACGGCAGATCTTAAAGTGACAGCAGCCTAATAAAACAGTTGCTGTGATGTCTGTCATTAATGTTAATCAAAGAACAAAGGTAACAGAGAAAATCTATTAATCTATATTTAATTTAAAATTAATGCAGTTAAGACTGTAAAGTGTTTGATAACTTTATTCAATTTCTGTATGCTGATTATATATGAAGGCCATTTATTAATGACATTTATTATAATGAGTTTCTGTGAAGATTGTTTTAAGTTCACTTAAATTAAAAGTTGTTGTTTTTTTAAAGGCTAATAAATGTTGAAATTGATAGCTTTCAATTATAATGTAATGTCTATAATTAATGTTTAAAAAAATCCATTTCATCTAGACATCAGTATCAGTATTAGTATCAGTGATACTGGCCTTCATTCATAAAAAGATGCTATTACAACAAATATTTAAAATATACTGTCTTTAAGTTGTTTCAGCATTAATTTGGAGAGTAACTGTGAAATTATTAAAGTATAAAAATATTAAAAACTAATACTGTTAGTTACTGTTTTTAATCGCGATTAATTACAAAAAAACGTGCAATTAATTAGTTCAGTTTTTTAATTGATTGACAGCACTAAATAATATAAAATAATAATATAATATAATATAATATAATATGAATTTCAGAAAATAGAATTAAAATGGAATAAAAGTCCCAAAAATTCACATTCTGGGATAAAAGATCCAAAAAGATTTTAAACATTTGAAATGCCACCTATGTAAATTTTAATTAATAAAATATGTATTTAATTATTTTGTGTAAGTATTAAGTAAATTGTATATATTTATATTACTATTTATATACAATAATTTATATTTATATATAATAATTAGAGATAATTAATGGACTATCATGGAACAAAACTTAATTTCCCAGAATGCATAAATTTAGTCAATATAACTAGTAAAATTAAATTAAATTATTTAAATAAAATAGTTAATTTATTTTAATTTAATTAAAATCATTTAAATATATGTAATAAATGTGATTTAAATTAGAATATTAATAAAAAATATATGACATTTTGTGGTTATGAATGGCACATTCCAAAATTTGTTTTGATGGTTTGCATTAATTATTTTGACAGTACTGAAATTAGTTTAGAGAAATACTGTATGTCTAAACAGTAAACTAGGGAATAAATAGCCATAATTCATTATAATTTAATGAAAACAAAACCTGTGTTGGACAACTGAAATTTCTCTGTGCTGTTATGGTGGCCATGTTTCCATCAAAAGTTGCGAATTTAACATAATTGAAGTATCACATAAAACATTTGCGAATAAAGCAAAATGTGCCACAGTGTTCAAGAGAACAATATGTCACATCCTGGGAAATTGCTGCAAAATATCTTTAATAAAAATTAGGGGTGTAACGATACACCAATGCCATGGTTCGGTTCATATCACGGTTCTGTTTGCTGTGGAGGCAGGGTTCATGGCAGGGCACCAGCAATAATAACACTAGATTCACTTTTAACTTAATAATAACAACAACAATAATTGAACTTATTAACTTTATCTTTATTAACTTTATACACTGGCTTCACGTTTTCTTTAGAGCAGTTAGCATAGCCGAGTAAACTAAAATTAAATAAATGCCTCCACTGTAGACGAGTCAGAAATAAACTACTCATTTTACCATTTACCGTAATGTTTACCATAACAAGCACATTTATTTCATAAAAATTGATGACACACACACAAGTAATGTCCCATTTTACTTAACAAACACATAAATTGTATGAATATGACTAATACTGATGAATAAATAGGCCTATAAGTTAAAGCTATTAAATAGCAGTTTTTGTTAATACAATAAAGTAGCCACCACACTAATTTAAAAATAAACAAAATAACATAAAATGAAAATAAAGTGGTTATGGAAACAACAGTTACCATGGCGAATACACAATACATCATGAACTGTTAATGAAACATGAAAACTGAACAGAATGAACATCATACCTGCATACAAATCCTTCCCAGCTAACACGTCGTACCAGTTACGTGATTTATTGGTACTTTACTTTTATTTCATGACTTACGAATTGACAACGTAATGTTGCTCATAGTTTCTTTTGTGCTTTATTAAGTGATATACAGCGCGCGCCGCCGCATTTGCGCGTGTAATTGAAGAGTGTGCGCTACGAGCACAGTGTAACGGCTGACATGACAGGAAAGCGGTTTTCTGAGGTGAGAGAGATTTTTTATTTCGTAACAAGATACGAAAATGACGATGTTGCTGGGACAACCTGGCTAAATGGGGAAACTGGCTCTCTTTGTCCTTCCACCATGCAACTTGAGCGATCACCGAGTCACGTGACATGCACTTAGAAGACAAAAGTTAGTGTATATTTAGTAAATAATATTATTATAATAATATTTAGTAAAAATACAGCTCTTATTAGTTGTTAAAAGTGTACTAATTACTATTTAATCAAATGTCAAGGAAGAAAAAAATAATTTTGTGGCATAAGGTGAAGTGAGAGCTGGGCCGGGGCAGCAGGGGGCGGGGCGCGTTCTGCTCGACATGAGATTATCGCGGTTCGTACCGTGGTTTTTCGGTTCGGTTTGAATATCGTTACACCCCTAATAAAAATGAAAGTTTCTGCAATCAGGGAAGAAACTGTGGCTCTTTTTCCTCCATCATAAATAACTTCCGTCTCAGAGCGCACAGACGAAACGCAATAAACGCTGTCATGTTATCTTGCGTTCAGATGCTGGTGTTTGTGAACGCAATCATGTGAGATGCTTCTGTGAGGGAGTTAAACAAAATCATTTTGATGACAGACTTTGGCTCAGGCATTTCAGAAAGACCAAACCAACATTTGAGATGCTGTGATGTGATTGGTCCACTGGTTAGTCCAGTTATCCAATCACAGCCTCTGTTGAGGCAAAGTCACGTGGGTTTTTTGTTGCACATCGAGGGATTTATTCGGTAAATGCTTTTGTATTGTAGTTTATGTGCATGTCTACTTATCGCATAAAAAATCTGCCTCAATTGAGCGCATACGTTTTGTATGCTCATTTTTTTTAATTTATGAGCATCTTGGCATTTCCATCCAGTGTTTATTTATGCAACATCCCAAAATGTGCATATAAATAGGTGAATGGAAACATATCTAATAATGATTTGTGTATCAGCTCACAAACACTCACTTTGACACTGGTTTCCTTGGGTAAACCGGTTCGGTACTGTGGGTAAACTCTCAATGTGGTGTGGCACGGCCTGTGTGGAGAACTGCTGGAGTGGGCGGAGAGTTGCTGGACGCCACTGTCCTCTGATAGGGTGCGCACAGGAGCAGGGCGGGGTTCAGGGGCGGAGAAGCAGAGATCGAAGGAGGAAGGGCGTGTCCAGCCTTTATGATTGGAGGAGCTGGTGGGTGTGGTTGGCATGGAGACAGGAGGCGGGTATTCCAGACTGCTGGTGCGGACACACAGCGCCGTTCTCTTCTCCGTGACCCGCAGCAGCTCGATCTGGCGGCTCGGAAGGATGAAGTCGCTATCGAACACATTCACGAGTTCCCGTTTGCTCATTCCTCCTCCGGTCTGCAGCACATCCGGCTGAGAGGAGTGAGGCGATGACTGCAAGGAGGAAGAATGGTGGATGGACGCTACAGATCTGAAGCTGGTAGGAGACGGTGGAAGCAGGTCCAGTTCTCTGGTGCTCTGGGCCACACTGGAGCTGTACTCGCTTTCGGTAGTGAGGAACACCTCGGATGAGTTGTCCTCATCAGACAGACCATGGGAATCTTGGAAAAAACAAACAGAAAGAGGGATTGGTGGAGTTAGTTAGTAGTGGCGGGTCATTTCCTAAACACGCTCGAAGCGCTTGACCAATGACAACACACTGATCCAGTCGACCAATCAGAGCACGTGCTTTTCAGAAGGAGAGGCTTCATAGAGATAGGAACTAAACAGAGCGTTACTGACAGACTGGGAAGAGAGGAGCTGCAACAATTGAGAATATGGGAAAAAAACTGTTTTTTGAACATTCAAGCATGAAAACCTGTTCTAGTAGAATCCAAAAACAAAATCAAGACTTTGTAAAATGGCATAACATGGCCTCTTTAAGTTCACTATTATTTACTTGCCTTTAGGTTGTTCCAAACCTGTATGCTGGTATATTTTATATTTTTACATACAATAGTTTTACCATAACAACAGTTCATAGTGACCATGGGATGTCAAACTATAAAAAGTATTTTCAAACGTCATATGAGGAACAGACCCCAATTTAAATAATTATTTATCGACAATTTTGCCCTTTCCGACTTGAGATATATATATATATACATATACAGTGGGGAGAACAAGTATTTGATACACTGCCGATTTTGCAAGTTTTCCTACTCACAAAGCATGTAGAGGTCTGTAATTTTTATCATAGGTACACTTCCAACTGTGAGAGACGGAATCTAAAACAAAAATCCAGAAAATCACATTGTATGATTTTATTGCATGACATAAGTATTTGATCACCTACCAACCAGTAAGAATTCCGGCTCTCACAGACCTGTTAGTTTTTCTTTAAGAAGCCCTCCTGTTCTCCACTCATTACCTGTATTAACTGCACCTGTTTGAACTCGTTACCTGTATAAAAGACACCTGTCCACACACTCAATCAAACAGACTCCAACCTCTCCACAATGGCCAAGACCAGAGAGCTGTGTAAGGACATCAGGGATAAAATTGTAGACTTGCACAAGGCTGGGATGGGCTACAGGACATAAGGCAAGCAGCTTGGTGAGAAGGCAACAACTGTTGGCGCAATTATTAGAAAATGGAAGTTCAAGATGACGGTCAATCTCCCTCGGTCTGAGGCACCATGCAAGATCTCACCTCGTGGGGCATCAATGATCATGAGGAAGGTGAAGGATCAGCCCAGAACTACACGGCAGGACCTGGTCAATGACCTGAAGAGAGCTGGGACCACAGTCTCAAAGAAAACCATTAGTAACACACTACGCCGTCATGGATTAAAATCCTGCAGCGCACGCAAGGTCCCCCTACTCAAGCCAGCGCATGTCCAGGCCCGTCTGAAGTTTGCCAATGACCATCTGGATGATCCAGAGGAGGAATGGGAGAAGGTCATGTGGTCTGATGAGACAAAAATAGAGCTTTTTTGTCTAAACTCCACTCGCCGTGTTTGGAGGAAGAAGAAGGATGAGTACAACCCCAAGAACACCATCCCAACCGTGAAGCATGGAGGTGGAAACATCATTCTTTGGGGATGCTTCTCTGCAAAGGGGACAGGACGACTGCACCGTATTGAGGGGAGGATGGATGGGGCCATGTATCGTGAGATCTTAGCCAACAACCTCCTTCCCTCAATAAGAGCATTGAAGATGGGTCATGGCTGGGTCTTCCAGCATGACAACGACCCGAAACACACAGCCAGGGCAACTAAGGAGTGGCTCCGTAAGAAGCATCTCAAGGTCCTGGAGTGGCCTAGCCAGTCTCCAGACCTTAACCCAATAGAAAATCTTTGGAGGGAGCTGAAAGTCCGTATTGCCCAAAACCTGAAGGATCTGGAGAAGGTCTGTATGGAGGAGTGGGCCAAAATCCCTGCTGCAGTGTGTGCAAACCTGGTCAAGAACTACAGGAAACGTATGATCTCTGTAATTGCAAACAAAGGTTTCTGTACCAAATATTAAGTTCTGCTTTTCTGATGTATCAAATACTTATGCAATAAAATGCAAATTAATTACTTAAAAATCATACAATGTGATTTTCTGGATTTTTTTTTTAGATTCCGTCACTCACAGTTGAAGAGTACCTATGATAAAAATTACAGACTTCTACATGCTTTGTAAGTGGGCAAACCTGCAAAATCAGCAGTGTATCAAATACTTGTTCTCCCCACTGTATATACACTCACCTAAAGGATTATTAGGAACACCTGTTCAATTTCTCATTAATGCAATTATCTAATCAACCAATCACATGGCAGTTGCTTCAATGCATTTAGGGGTGTGGTCCTGGTCAAGACAATCTCCTGAACTCCAAACTGAATGTCAGAATGGGAAAGAAAGGTGATTTAAGCAATTTTGAGCGTGGCATGGTTGTTGGTGCCAGACGGGCCGGTCTGAGTATTTCACAATCTGCTCAGTTACTGGGATTTTCACGCACAACCATTTCTAGAGTTTACAAAGAATGGTGTGAAAAGGGAAAAACATCCAGTATGCGGCAGTCCTGTGGGCGAAAATGCCTTGTTGATGCTAGAGGTCAGAGGAGAATGGGCCGACTGATTCAAGCTGATAGAAGAGCAACTTTGACTGAAATAACCACTCGTTACAACCGAGGTATGCAGCAAAGCATTTGTGAAGCCACAACACGCACAACCTTGAGGCGGATGGGCTACAACAGCAGAAGACCCCACCGGGTACCACTCATCTCCACTACAAATAGGAAAAAGAGGCTACAATTTGCACGAGCTCACCAAAATTGGACAGTTGAAGACTGGAAAAATGTTGCCTGGTCTGATGAGTCTCAATTACTGTTGAGACATTCAGATGGTAGAGTCAGAATTTGGCGTAAACAGAATGAGAACATGGATCCATCATGCCTTGTTACCACTGTGCAGGCTGGTGGTGGTGGTGGTGTAATGGTGTGGGGGATGTTTTCTTGGCACACTTTAGGCCCCTTAGTGCCAATTGGGCATCGTTTAAATGCCACGGCCTACCTGAGCATTGTTTCTGACCATGTCCATCCCTTTATGACCACCATGTACCCATCCTCTGATGGCTACTTCCAGCAGGATAATGCACCATGTCACAAAGCTCGAATCATTTCAAATTGGTTTCTTGAACATGACAATGAGTTCACTGTACTAAAATGGCCCCCACAGTCACCAGATCTCAACCCAATAGAGCATCTTTGGGATGTGGTGGAACGGGAGCTTCGTGCCCTGGATGTGCATCCCACAAATCTCCATCAACTGCAAGATGCTATCCTATCAATATGGGCCAACATTTCTAAAGAATGCTTTCAGCACCTTGTTGAATCAATGCCACGTAGAATTAAGGCAGTTCTGAAGGCGAAAGGGGGTCAAACACAGTATTAGTATGGTGTTCCTAATAATCCTTTAGGTGAGTGTATATAGTGAATTGGTCGTATGGACAACTTTTTTGTCCTTTTTTTGGTGTTTATATCAATTCATTCTTTTTGGAGCTTGACATACCATGGTCACTATTATCATGCACTTCTTAGTTTAATACTTCATATTCATCAGATTCACTCATACACGATGTCATGCACGATGTCAGGGTTTCCCAAATTGGGGTTGGCAAACTGTAAGGGGTTCTCTCTAGTTTATGAAAAGCTAATTAATTAAATCCTAAAAATGTGAAATTAAAATAAATAATTGTAAAATAAAAATATAAAAAACCTGACATTTTATGTTTGCATGTTATGTAACCATTAACTGACATTAAGTGAATGTGTTGTTATATTGCAGAATTTCAGGGAGACTTCAAGACAATTTTTTACAAGAAAGAGGTTTGGCTGACAAACTAAGTTTGGGAATCCCTGATGTATCCCAGACCAATCCATAAACAGTGAAAACATTCCAAACTTTTTACACAAGTACAAAACTCAACAAGTCCTTCATTTAAAACAAATTGATCTGGTAGCTACACCAAAGAGCGGCTCTTCTGTATTTAATGACCTGATAACATGAAGCCTGCAACACAGTCTAGTTATTCTGTAATATGTACTATATTTCATCATATAATGAAGAGGCAGATCAGGACCGACAGGTGAACACTCTCACCGTTGTGTTTGCGTGTCATCTCTGGTGAAGGTGTCGGTGAGGGCAGGTAGTCCACCTGAGAGGAAGTGGACGCTGGTTTCTCCGGGATACTCTCTTTGGAGAAGTCAATAATCCAGCTCAGACTCACTCCGGAGCTCTGATGCTTATATCGTGCCGACTGGAGGACCACCATCCATCGGGCATCACGCCACAGGTCCTCCATATGCTGAGAGTGAACACATAGAAACATGGGTGAATCATCACAAAATGTGTGATATTCTGATCGGAAGATAGTGTATAAGGAATAGCAGAAGAAGCAGAAGATTACTGTTAAAGTTTTAGGTGAATTTAGGTTTTAATATTTTGGTTAGTGTAAATGAAATGCCACATGAGAGCAGTTTTTGGCATTGTCACGATCCTCATCATGTGCATCATGTATCAAAGCATCACATTGCCTCCGCCGGCTTGCCTTCTTCCCATAGTCCATCCTGGTGCCATGTGTTTCCCAGGTAAGCGACACACACGCACCCGGCCATCCACGTGATGTAAAAGAAAACGTGATTCATCAGACCAGGCCACCTTCTTCCATTGCTCCGTGGTCCAGTTCTGATGCTGGACGTGCCCACTGTTGGCGCTTTCGGCGGTGGACAGGGGTCAGCATGGGCACCCTGACTGGTCTGTGGCTATGCAGCCCCATACACAACAAACTGCGATGCACTGTGTATTCTGACACTTTTCTATCAGAACCAGCATTAACTTCTTGAGCAATTTGAGCTACAGAAGCTCGTCTGTTTGATCGGACCACACGGGCCAGCCTTCGCTCCCCACGTGCATCAATGAGCCTTGGCCGCCCATGACCCTGTCGCCGGTTCACCACTGTTCCTTCCTTGGACCACTTTTGATAGATACTGACCACTGCAGACCGGGAACACTCCACAAGAGCTGCAGTTTTGGAGATGCTCTGACCCAGTCGTCTAGCCATCACAATTTGGCCCTTGTCAAACTCGCTCAAATCCTTACGCTTGCCCAATTTTCCTGCTTCTAACACATCAACTTTGAGGACAAAACGTTCACTTGCTGCCTAATATATCCCACCCACTAACAGGTGCCGTGATGAAGAGATAATCAGCTTTATTCACTTCACCTGTCAGTGGTCATAATGTTATGTGTATACAGTGGGGAGAACAAGTATTTGATACACTGCCGATTTTGCAGGTTTGCCCACTTACAAAGCATGTAGAAGTCTGTAATTTTTATCATAGGTACTCTTCAACTGTGAGTGACGGAATCTAAAACAAAAATCAAGAAAATCACATTGTATGATTTTTAAGTAATTAATTTGCATTTTATTGCATGACATAAGTATTTGATACATCAGAAAAGCAGAACTTTGATTTGGTACAGAAACCTTTGTTTGCAATTACAGAGATCATACGTTTCCTGTAGTTCTTGACCAGGTTTGCACACACTGCAGCAGGTATTTTGGCCCACTCCTCCATACAGACCTTCTCCAGATCCTTCAGGTTTCGGGGCTGTCGCTGGGCAATACGGACTTTCAGCTCCCTCCAAAGATTTTCTATTGGGTTCAGGTCTGGAGACTGGCTAGGCCACACCAGGACCTTGAGATGCTTCTTACGGAGCCACTCCTTAGTTGCCCTGGCTGTGTGTTTCGGGTCGTTGTCATGCTGGAAGACCCAGCCACGACCCATCTTCAATGCTCTTATTGAGGGAAGGAGGTTGTTGGCCAAGATCTCACGATACATGGCCCCATCCATTCTCCCCTCAATACGGTGCAGTCGTCCTGTCCCCTTTGCAGAAAAGCATCCCCAAAGAATGATGTTTCCACCTCCATGCTTCACGGTTGGGATGGTGTTCTTGGGGTTGTACTCATCCTTCTTCTTCCTCCAAACACGGCGAGTGGAGTTTAGACCAAAAAGCTCTATTTTTGTCTCATCAGACCACATGAGCTTCTTCCATTCCTCCTCTGGATCATCCAGATGGTCATTGGCAAACTTCAGACGGGCCTGGACATGTGCTGGCTTGAGCAGGGGGACCTTGCGTGCGGTGCAGGATTTTAATCCATGACGGCGTAGTGTGTTACTAATGGTTTTCTTTGAGACTGTGGTCCCAGCTCTCTTCAGGTCATTGACCAGGTCCTGCCGTGTAGTTCTGGGCTGATCCCTCACCTTCCTCATGATCATTGATGCCCCACGAGGTGAGATCTTTCATGGTGCCCCAGACCGAGGGAGATTGACCGTCATCTTGAACTTCTTCCATTTTCTAATAATTGCGCCAACAGTTGTTGCCTTCTCACCAAGCTGCTTGCCTATTGTCCTGTAGCCCATCCCAGCCTTGTGCAAGTCTACAATTTTATCCCTGATGTCCTTACACAGCTCTCTGGTGTTGGCCATTGTGGAGAAGTTGGAGTCTGTTTGATTGAGTGTGTGGACAGGTGTCTTTTATACAGGTAATGAGTTCAAACAGGTGCAGTTAATACAGGTAATGAGTGGGGAACAGGAGGGCTTCTTAAAGAAAAACTAACAGGTCTGTGAGAGCCGGAATTCTTACTGGTTGGTAGGTGATCAAATACTTATGTCATGCAATAAAATGCAAATTAATTATTTAAAAATCATACAATGTGATTTTCTGGATTTTTGTTTTAGATTCCGTCTCTCACAGTTGAAGTGTACCTATGATAAAAATTACAGACCTCTACATGCTTTGTAAGTAGGAAAACCTGCAAAATCGGCAGTGTATCAAATACTTGTTCTCCATATATATTGTTCTCTCTCTCTTTCTCTCTCTCTCTCTATATATATATATATATATACACATACCATATTATATCAATATTATATAAATATATTAAATATATTATATTCATATATTAATTTATTATGTTTTATAATTTTATACACAGTGTGTTTTTACACTGCATTCTATTTTTGAAAATCCTTTTCTATTCATATTCTTTATTATTTATAGGATATTTGTCTTTTTCCCATAAATCCTAAATCACAAGATAAAGGCTTGTTTTTGTTTTTTTGTTTTTTTTTTCACTTGTTTTAAGCAAGTACAAACAAGTGAATAAAATATTATTACAAGTAAAACGATTCAAAAACAAGTGAATAAAATATTAAATAAACGATATAATATTAAGACAGCTCAGGCTGTGGACTCTGATCACACCGGATGATCTTTATCTCTGCTCTTGGGCCTCGTGCATCTATTAAAGATGATACTGTAAATTCCCGCAGCTGAACAGTTTGTTCTGATTTTTATTGCGGGTTTACTGTCATCAGTTACACCTATGAAAGCTGAACTGAAGCGGCGGGCTGCCAATGTTGAATTGCACAGAGGACAGAAATACCTGCAAATACTCCTCAACCTGCTGATGTTTCTGCTTGGCAGCGAACAGCTCGGACTCAGAGAACGCCTCCCGCAAAGTCTGCTGGGACATCAGGGACTCCAAACCCAGCAGAGCCGACACGCGGCAATACAGGCCGATGAAACTAGGGCAGTAGGCCTCGAAATGAACTGCACAGACAGAGAATGAGTGCACAGCAGGTGACAGGGACAGGAGATACTTGTGGGTGAACGAGTTTACGGTGTGTCCTCTCACCTAACTCAAAGATCTGCAGCGGGAGGGTGAAGAATCCAGAGCGCAGCGAGCAGAGATGGTTCTGTCCAGGCGGTGAACACACCTCCTCGCATGGTGGGAGGAGCAACAGGAAGGACACGCCCTCCCCCAACTCAACCACCTCCTTTACATACACACGGAAATCCTGAGCCTGATGTATGAAGAGGAAGAGGAATATTAGTATTTCTAATCACATTTTTTGCTGAATAGGTTTGCTATATGTTTTTTTTTATTTTTTTTTTAGATTAAACAAGTGCTTGATTCTAGATTGTTCAGTTTTTTATAGGTTCGTTTTTAAAAAAAAAAAAAAGAATTTAACACTTTTATTCAGCAAGGATGCATTCAATTGATTAAAAGTGACAGTGAAACACTATTTGTGGTACAATATGAGACACCATTATGTGCTTTATCCTGCTTACTGCTAATTATGGCTACTTATCAAATCAATAAATAAATGAATGTGCATGCACAAATATTTTATTATTTGAGAATTAAGAGACAGGCAGATTGTGATTCTAAAAGAGCATAAATTCATACAAAAAAAGAATAAAAATTCAGACTGATTCACTAATAAATCATTCAGGCTGATTCAGGAACTGGTTCAAATAGTTCACTAAAACAAACTGACTCAAAAATAAGACATCATTAGATTAGATTTCCATGACTATACACAGTGTAAAAATATTTTCTAAATTGTGAATAAAACAAAGATTATTAAAGTATACTTTAAGTGCATTTTCAGTATTTCCACTTTTTTAAACCAATGTTACTTGACATTTTTTTGTAATTATTTGTGAAATTTACTAGCAATTTCTGTATGACAATTATTTTAAAGTCAATCCTACACCAAATTTTTTTCAGTGTAGAAATTTCAATAGCTTTTCCATTTATAATACATGCAAAACAGTGTTTTATCAGTTTCATGTATGTAAATGTGTGTATTTGATACTGCGTGGCCCTCATTTACTGAGGTCCCAAATAAAGGGCACTGATCTGCTTGTGCAATAAAACCAATTACATGTGCCAATGTGTGGGTGTGTGAATGCACAGACCTGGTGATTGGGAACGTTGATGTAGCCGAGTAAATCTTTAGCAGCGGTTCGTAAGTCCAGGAGGAGGCGGTGCGGAGCACTCTGAGCGTCGGCACACACCTGCGCGCTGTCCTCGAGCGAACTCAGTGATTGAAGCCACTGCCATTCTTCCCTACGAAACAAACATAAATAATTATTACACACATATATAGACAAACTCATGCATAACACAGCCATAAACACGTCATACCTAGAGACGTGGTCGTTGTCTCGTACTTTGACATGGCACAGCACATTTGGGTGTTTGTGTGAAACGAGCACCCTGATCTGGTCCACTGAGGTGTACAGCTTCAGGTAACCCAGATACAGGCCCGGAGACAGACACTTCCTGCTGCGCCGGTGATAGGCCAGCTTCTCCTGCACACAAAGGGCTCATTATAAAAAGGGAAACTTTTCAAGAACATGTCCAGGTCAAAATAAGACAGGTATTACTATCTTTGTGGGGACATTTGGCCCCCTCTCCTCCCCCCAAACACACACACACACACACACAGACTTAGAGGTATGAAGAACTTCCTGCAATAGCCTGAAATTGACCCACGTTTATCATTTCTAAACTATTTGACTGAGAGACTGACTCTGGAGCCATGTGGTTGTTGAGCTGTGGAACCACTTTCACCACACACACACACATACACACACACACACAGCTTTACCACAGGGAAAATCTGAGCCGCTCAGACAAAACATAATTTTCACACTGGGTCTGATGTTCCTGAGCCAGAGCCGTTTCAAACACACGATCAGCGGCGGGTGACGTGTTTACAGCGTTCAGACTAAATCATCAAATGAACAATGCTACTGCTATATTCCCACAATTTACAACCCTCAAGTAATAAGAGAGATTTAAAAAAGAGGAATACAGTAGCTAGCGGCCCGCTGAATGTTTGGGCAAATTTTTTTATACCACAGTTTGAAACCTGTTGAGTTAAAGCATTCGTTCACCGTCATTTTCTCTCCAATGTTGTTCCAAAATCATAGTGCTTTCTGAAATTGAATACGGCGCATCAAAATGAGTCGCGCCGGGCTTGACGTCAATGTCGAGACACGAGAAAGCCAGTGGCGTTTGACGTCAAACCTGGCATGATGCGTCTTGCCTTAGACTGAATTTATGTTTCTCATTATTCTAAAAATGAGTTTTGTACGCAAACATAACAGTTTTTGATCACTACATTTTTTTCCCTATTTCCATTTATCATGGGTCTAGAAGTATGTGACGCCACAACACGTTAGCGTTAGTGTTTCCGTGTGTAAAAGCACTCACGTGCAGCGTTGTGACGAGTGTTTCCAGTGCGCTGGGCTCGTCTGGTGAAGAAGACGACGACCTGCGCTGCAGCTGGAATTTACTGACGGGAGTCCAGCGTAAGCCTTCCAGCGACGCACATGCTCTCACGTCCTTCATCAGCACCAAAACCACGTTACCGTGCTTGTCCTTGATGGGCTCAAAATACACCTGTCCCAGATCCACCATGCCAAGGAGAGCCTGCACAACAAACAACCCAAAAAACGTCAGCTCATATATGTTACGAGTGTAAATATTTCTCAACTATGTTAAATTTGGTCACAATTTGGTACATTCCTAGTGCACCGACATTTTGGCAACCAAAAATATTTGTCCAAAAAGGCAATAAAAAAGAAAAAATGGTTTTGGCAAAGCGGTTTTGGAGAGCCAGAATCATTGACTAAGCTGTTTTTAGTTGATGCAAGAACAAAACTTAGAACAATCCTATCCAATTATCGCAATAAGCTTTGTGCCTTTGATACATATCAGCTTTCAAATTCTGTCCATTTTATCACAAATTTAAACAATAAATTGCTCTTTAATGATCGCTGCATCCTCTTCAGGTCAAGCGCCACCCCGGAGAGCATGTGAACTGATCACCTCTTCCTCTTTACTACTAGTTATAGCATAAACTAAACATGAATGATCATCCGAAGGTATGTTTAAAGAACCAGTACAGCTTACTGAAATGTATCATGTCTCATGTAATCAGTGTTTCAACACCAGAAAGACGTCAATAAAACAGCTTGTAAACAATGTGTCAGATAACGTTACATTTACCTCAGGAAAGTCAATCAATGTTAATATAGTTAGCTAGAAAAGTAAGATCAATTTGATTAATTACCTCATTAATAAATATGTTTATTTTCGGTTTCAGCTATTGGCTAATGAAAACTTTAATTTCGGTGTTTCTGTATCATTTCAGTGCATCACTACTAGTGACTATAAACTTGAAACCATTGTTCAGGGTAAGTTTAGTTTGTTCACCTGTAGTTGTGCAGCAGCCTGAATCATTTTGAGGCGCGTCTGGAGCGTGCAGGAGCTGGAGGCGTGTGCAGGACTGATGCTCTGCTGCATCCAGGTGAGCTCCTCCCAGAGATGTGACACCTGTCAACATGCATCACCATGGAGACAATGTTTAATACTCAAATGTTGATACAGTATGTTGCTGTGCATGTGCATATGAGTGTTTCAGGTCAAATTCATTTTAGTGAATCAGTTTTGGTGCAATGAACTGATTCAAATTAAACTGGATTTTAATGTTGACCTCCTTATCTTTAACAATGTAAAATAAGCTTAATATATTTGTTATATTTTATATTGCCATAAATAATTTTGGGGTGCTTTTTATTTTTGATAAATAAATAATTTTGATATGTAAGATGTTAAACTGAACCCCTTGCAGAATCTGTGAAAATACGAATAATTTTAACAAAATAACAGGGATCATACAAAATTTCTTTTATTTGTATTATTTAGCACTGTCCTGAATAAGATATTTTACATACAATATGTTTACATATAGTCCACAAGACAAGAAAATTGCTGAATTTATAAAAATGACTTTATGAAAGTTTATGAACCCTTGATTCTCAATATTGCGTCGTTCCCTGGATGATCCGTGGCTGTTTTTGTGTTTTGTGATGGTTGACACTTGTTTGTCCGGAGCAGACAAACTGACCAACGTTCTTCAGAAAAATCCTCCAGGTCCTGCAAATTCTTCAGTTTTCCAGCATCTTTTGCATATTTGAACCCTTTCCAGCAGTGACTGTACGATTTTGAGATCCATCTTTTCACACTGAGGACAATTGAGGGACTCAAACACAACTATTAAAAAAGGTTCAAACATTCACTGATGCTCCAGAAGGAAACACGATACATTAAGAGCCGGGGGGTGAAAACTTCTGAACAGGATGTCCAAATTTTTTTCATTTATTACTGCCCTTCGGAAGCAAAAGAAGATACTTACATGCTTCCCGGAAAACAAATTAAGTACAATTTACCTTGAACTTCAAATTTAAAAATTCAAATCCCGGCTCTTAATGCGTCGTGTTTCCTTCTGGAGCATCAGAGAATGTTTGAACCTTTTTTAATAGTTGTGTTTGAGTCATGGATCATCCAGGGAACGACACACAGTATTAAGAATCAAGGGTACACAAACTTTTGAACAGGGTCATTTTTATAAATTCAGACATTTTTTGTCTTTTAAACATCTTTTATGTAAAATATCAGTACTAAATAAAACATGCATTTTGTATGATCTCTCTTATTTTGTTAAAATTATTCACATTTTCACAGATTCTGTAAAGGGTTCACAAACTTTCAAGCAGCACTGTATATATACATAAAAGAATTAACTAAAAACATGAACAAAAACTAATCTAAACTACAGGCAAGTCACCTCACCAAACCAGTACCATTACAAACGCTTTGGTTATTTCAAGAAAGTTCAACAGAATAATCTGGTTGTGTGCATCACCACCGATACACTCCGTTACCTTTGTGAACCAAAGTAAATCCTGCGCGTGACAGCTGTACGAGTCGTCCACCTCAACGACAGGCAGCTGATCCTCTGAAGTCACCAGAACGTTTTCATCTTTATAAAATATACAGGCCAGATAAAGACCTCTACAGAGAGGAAGAGAGAGGCGTCATAGATAATGCAAGACATGCTGTGTTGAGACTGTTTAATATTGCAACAGCCATTTTCTGATGCTGTTTTCTCGCACCTTTTCAGATTTTTGACAAATTTGCTGGTGGGCTGGAAGAGATGCCTCAGACTTTTAGACACAGAGTGTTTCCTGGTGTTCGGCAGGGGTTTGCATTGTTCTAAACACACAGGGAGGACAGACATGAAATACAACACAGATATTCATGTAGAAGAGATCAAATCAGCTCCTCTCCAGTACAGAAACATGCAGTTTTAGCTTCCAGGTGAAATGATAAATCACTAACAGTTATTGCTTTTCAACTTTAACTTAAAGATTCAGAAGGTTGCAGATTAGACTAAATTAATATGAAGTGTATATAAAACACTGAGGGAAAAAAACAATTAGTGATTAAAACAGAAATATATATACACTACCCGTCAAAAGTTTGGAAACTGTACTATTTTGATTATTTTTGAAAGAAGTTTCTTCTGCTCACCAAGGCTGCATTTATGTTATTAAAAATACAAAAAAAATCAGTAATATTGTGAAATATTATTAAAATGTAAAACAACTGTTTTCTATTTGAATATACTTTAAAATGTAATTTATTCCTGTGGTCAAAGCTGAATTTTCAGCATCATTACTCCAGTCTTCAGTGTCACATGATCCTTCAGAAATCATTCTAATATGATGATTTGCTGCTCAAGAAACATTTATGATTATTGTCAATGTTGAAAGATGATCATTTTTTTTTTAGGATTCTTTGATGAATAGAAAGTTCAAAAGAACAGTATTTATCTGAAATAGAAAGCTTTTGTAACATTGTACTACCGTTCAAAAGTTTTGGGTCGGTAAGAATTTTTTTTTTTTTTTTTTTGGGAAAGAACTTAGAGAAATTATTACATTTATTCAGCAATGATGCATTAAATTGATCAAGTGACAGTATAGACATTTATAATGTTGCAAAAGCTTTATATTTCAGATAAATGCTGTTCTTTTGAACTTTCTATTCATTAAATAATCCTGTTTTCAACATTGATAATAATCATAAATGTTTCTTGAGCAGCAAATCATCATATTAGAATGATTTCTGAAGGATCATGTGACACTGAAGACTGGAGTAATGATGCTGAAAATTCAGCTTTGATCACAGGAATAAATTACATTTTACAACATATTACAATAGAAAACAGTCATTTCAAATTGTAAAAATATTTCACAATATTACTGTTTTTACTGTATTTCTTAAAAGACTTCTTTCAAAAACATTTAAAAATCTTACCGACCCAAACTTCTGAATGATAGTGTACATGCAATAAAGTCGAAATAATTGTCAAAACTCTGGTCATTATAATGCATGGTATATGAAAACTCAAAGCAAAGCATCTGATGCATGAACTATGGAACTTTTGGTATTTTAAATTGTAAAAATATTTCACAATAATACTGTTTTTGCTGTATTTTGGATCAAATAAATGCAGGCTTGGTGAGCAGAAGAGACTTCTTTCAAAAACAATCAAAATAGTACAGTTTTAACTGGTAGTGTATATATATACACTCACCTAAAGGATTATTAGGAACACCTGTTCAATTTCTCATTAATGCAATTATCTAATCAACCAATCACATGGCAGTTGCTTCAATGCATTTAGGGGTGTGGTCCTGGTCAAGACAATCTCCTGAACTCCAAACTGAATGTCAGAATGGGAAAGAAAGGTGATTTAAGCAATTTTGAGCGTGGCATGGTTGTTGGTGCCAGACGGGCCGGTCTGAGTATTTCACAATCTGCTCAGTTACTGGGATTTTCACGCACAACCATTTCTAGAGTTTACAAAGAATGGTGTGAAAAGGGAAAAACATCCAGTATGCGGCAGTCCTGTGGGCGAAAATGCCTTGTTGATGCTAGAGGTCAGAGGAGAATGGGCCGACTGATTCAAGCTGATAGAAGAGCAACTTTGACTGAAATAACCACTCGTTACAACCGAGGTATGCAGCAAAGCATTTGTGAAGCCACAACACACACAACCTTGAGGCGGATGGGCTACAACAGCAGAAGACCCCACCGGGTACCACTCATCTCCACTACAAATAGGAAAAAGAGGCTACAATTTGCACGAGCTCACCAAAATTGGACAGTTGAAGACTGGAAAAATGTTGCCTGGTCTGATGAGTCTCGATTTCTGTTGAGACATTCAGATGGTAGAGTCAGAATTTGGCGTAAACAGAATGAGAACATGGATCCATCATGCCTTGTTACCACTGTGCAGGCTGGTGGTGGTGGTGTAATGGTGTGGGGGATGTTTTCTTGGCACACTTTAGGCCCCTTAGTGCCAATTGGGCATCGTTTAAATGCCACGGCCTACCTGAGCATTGTTTCTGACCATGTCCATCCCTTTATGACCACCATGTACCCATCCTCTGATGGCTACTTCCAGCAGCATAATGCACCATGTCACAAAGCTCGAATCATTTCAAATTGGTTTCTTGAACATGACAATGAGTTCACTGTACTAAAATGGCCCCCACAGTCACCAGATTTCAACCCAATAGAGCATCTTTGGGATGTGGTGGAACGGGAGCTTCGTGCCCTGGATGTGCATCCCACAAATCTCCATCAACTGCAAGATGCTATCCTATCAATATGGGCCAACATTTCTAAAGAATGCTTTCAGCACCTTGTTGAATCAATGCCACGTAGAATTAAGGCAGTTCTGAAGGCGAAAGGGGGTCAAACACAGTATTAGTATGGTGTTCCTAATAATCCTTTAGGTGAGTGTATATATATATATATATATGTTATTGATATACAGCCAAAAAATGGGTTAGAAGTATTCATAATATTTTAGATTATATTGCCAAACAGTCATATTTCACCCCACCCCCCAAAACTGAACAAGCTGAAAATTATTTTAGTACCATTGGCATGTTTTGCATTGAGACAATAATTTTAAAACAATTTTAGAGTACAATTTTGTTGCACAGATTGCAATTCATGCAGATTTTAACAGAAAAAAAATTAGTGTGCAGGATGATTTTCATTATAATAATGAGAATGACATTATTTTTTGCATTACAGTAAATGTAACGTGTTTAATGTCATGAAAATGTCACAATGCAAGAAAAATGTTTACGATCTTAAAATAAGCTACATTTTCTTTTGCAAAATATAATTTTATATTTTTTTTCCTTTTGATTTTGTGGGGAAAATAAAGCTCATGTTTTACGAAATCATAATTTTTATGTACCATTGTAGTCCTACAAAAAATGGCATCACTTCCAAAGTACTATGATAATACTATAGCACTTGTCTGTATATTTTTTTTGTGGAGATAAATCTTCCAGTCTTTTTTAACTGACCTCAATTCAAGTGATTTAAAATCGGTGCACATCTTTATGCTGTGTGTGAATGTAAAGTATCTGCTTTGCTCAGACCAACAAAATAGCCACATATATCACAGATGGGGAGGACTGTGTCTCTAAAGGCCCTTTTATAGTTTAATTAGAGTTTAATGATCAGTGTTCAGACAGGAGCGAGCAGGCAGTGATTTCCTTATAGAGCATGTGATCACACGCGTGAGTGTGTTTTACTCCTACAGCCGAGTCAAATTTATCCCCCTTAACTCACGGTAAAATAAACCCTCAGCCCTGATGCACTAAAAACAACAAACAAGACCCCCGGAGTCGCACCCGGGAGACATGAGCACGCGAGCTCAGCCCACTCGCCCCCCCTGAAATATTAACTCAGCATTTGTTTTAAAGCGCTTAAATGTTTGTGGTCGCGGTGACTGTGGCTCCGTGTGAATGAGGAGGTTTTTCATTCAGGTCCAGAGTGAGTAAGTGAGTATTTACCGTGGCATGCGCAGTGACGGTGCGCCCCTTTAATTTGCCCCAGGAGCTGCTCTAACGCCTCTTTCAGACCCTGCTGGCGGGGGGGAAGCCCGTCCACCTCCCTCCAACCTGCAGAAACACAGAGAGGCATAAAAAACAGTGGGTGAAAACAACAGATGCATACGTTACAGTGAGATCGGCATGTTTCAAATCACAAGTCTCTGATCTTTTCATGTCTTTCAAAGGCGTATGAGGTTATACCAAACAAAAACTATGAGATTATGTAATGCGTGCGTGCTAATCTCGCAGTAAATTCAGCATTCGCCTTACTTATATCCCTGCATCGAGCACGCACACACACATTCGGCACGGCAAACAGGATGATGTTCTGATGGTGTGTTGGTTGCAGGCCGGTTCCCGGGGAAGCAGGGAAAACATGGACGCTCTATTCCCGGAATGTCTAACACAGACCCTCTCTTCAGCCCGGCTAACCTCGCTGAGAGCGTGTGTGTGCGTGTGTGTGTTATGAAAGAGATAGAGCAAGGGGGATAAAGGACGCAAACAAGATGTAAATAAGGGAAATTGAGTGAAAATCATCTCTGAGTGTGCCCAAAAAACGGTGTGTGTATATGAGCGTGAATTGTAGAGGGAGACAACAAGTGTGTGTGTGTGTGTTTGAGTTGGTGTATAAGAGCCGTTCTGTCTGCGACTTTACAGCCTCTCACAGACATGCAAATATTTCCAGAGGGAGTCGAAATGGAAAACACAAACACACACATTTAAATTAGCATGCTCAAAACACACACACACTCAATGTAAAAAAGCCCTAAAATCTGTGAGAGAAAAGGACGGCTTGTCCTCACAATCATAAAAATGAGGACACAAATGAAGCCAGACGTAAACACACACACACACACACACAAACATAGATACAAAATCACACACACATGATAAGTCATGCAACTTCTTAGGAAGCAAAACGTGACTAACATCTGTTTGTTGTTGTTGAATATGTGTGGGTGTTAGGGGTGTGACAAGATCTCGCGAGATTAAAATGTGACAAGATTTCTCGTCGAGGTGAAAAGCTGTCTCGCGTCATATTGTCATGATGGAGTGTGAGGGTGAAGTTAGGATAGAATATGCCACCGCTACGTTTACATACGCCTCCACTGTCGTTTTGCTTTTTATAGAAATAAAAACAATTTCATTCAGGTGGATAACGGTCGCTTCAATTCCATCAGCTCACCCAACACGAGCTGTTCGAGTCGTACATCACTGATCACATGACAAGAAGACTGACAGGATCGCGGCGGAGGATTCGTTGCGCAACAGAAGCGTCAGACAAATGTCTTATCTTGTAAAATAGCACCACCACTCCCTATTCACAGAGTACGCATGATCGCGAAATTGAAAGTGAAAGTAAACCCGAGCGCGCATTCAAGCGCGATTTCAATAAGTTACCGCTGTTTGAAAGCGGCTCCCTGAGCATACAAATATCTCCCAATATGAAAGCTATCTTAGGCTGGGCTGTGTAGTTGTAACCATCTCTTAGCTCTGTATCATGCTTGAAGAAAAATTCGGTCTCTATTTGCACTTTGAATATTGAGTACTTTGATTATGGTTGCACTTATTGTTTGCACTTAATATCTATGATCAATTTGTGGAAAGGAGTTCAGTTAGGAGGTCAAAAGTTGTAGAAGCTCATAAATCATGTGCAGTATAAGGTCTGAAGAGACAATCATACAGGAAAGAAGCCAGTCAGTTGAGTTTGTGGCAAAACCTTTTACAGTGCTTGAGTATTATTGTCTTTTACTGCATATGATAATTCATACTCAGAAAGTAGAACTGAAATGACATTCATTACAAGATGATGAGTTAAAACATTTCAAATGCACCTGCAGACTATTTTTCTAGTCATGTATTTCATCATTGAGGATTTCTTAAAAATACTATGTAAAAATCTCGTCTCGTCTCGTTCTCGTGAACCCAATCTCGTGTCTTGTCTCGTCTTGTGAGCTAAGTGTCTCGTCACACCCCTAGTGTGTGTGTTTGTATACTCACTTGAGGGTGTAGCACAAGCAGGTTCAGATATCTGAGGTGAACTCCATCCCTTCATGTTATATGCTGATACCTGGACATAACAGCATGTGCCCTGTAAAAAGAGATAGATCTGTGTTGTATTTAAAGGGGTCATGCATTAAGAAATCTAATTTTCCTTAATCTTTTGACAGGTAAAAGGTCATTGTACTATAAAAACATGTTAGTCCAAAAACAGCTTTTATTGAAACCAAGCTCAGGAGACGACCCGTGTCAGATTTTGTCACATTATGAAGTAATGGTACAACAAAAGACCGCCTCTGCAGAATCAGATCAACGCCAACTTCTACATCATCACATCTTTGGCCCCACCCATTGGTGTGTTAGTGAGATGACGAGGAGAGAAGAGCGATACAGGATCACTGAACTAAGTCATTACCTTCCAAGAGATCGTAATGCTAGAAAGTGGCTATTTATTTTCAAGTATGTTAATGTCTCAGTTGAGCATTATTTATTTGTTTGGTACATTTCACTGTGGATTCTTTGGTAAATCAGTCGCAATTTCTCTCTCGCCAAAACTCCCGTTATAATCAATGACGCTGTTTACACTGCACAATAAATCTCTTATTTACAATGTGTTTGTACTGTTAGTTAGTCATGATGAAAGCATTTGTGTGTGCAGAAATCGAATTGCAATGACAAGATAACTGCATTCACCTATAACAAAAACAAAGCTAAATAGAAATATAAAAAAAATTAAATAAAATAAATAAACATTACCAAAATTTAAACTATAAAAATCATATAAATAATACTTAAATAGCACTGTAGCGCTCAATATATTCTATAAAATATATACGTTTTTCTTCACAATGTTCTCCACCTGAAACAACTTTGCTTTCCTCCTGACACAACCAAAGGAAAATGAACATTAACCAAGAATATAGCTCAAGTTTAAAAGCATCACCCAAAATAAAAATTCAGAAATCATTTACTGTACTTCATGTCACTGACTTTCATTCTTCTGTTGAACATTAAAGAAAATGTTTTGAAGAACATTCATGCAGCTCTTTTTCATTTTTAGAGCATAAAGTCCTCCAAAATAGACAATAAAGCACCAAAATTGGCAACTCAAGATGCCTCAAACCAACCAATCATGAATAAAGTTTGAATATGCAGATGAGCAAATGAGATTTGAGAGCTGTGACCTGCTCCATCATAACTGGTTTATGCATGAAAGTAAATTTTTTTTTAAATGATTATATCTTGGCAACAATTTAGTAATATCAAAATAGTAATATAATTTACTTTAGTTCAGTGGTTCACAACCGTTTTTGACTCCAATGCCCTCTATTATCCACAACAATATTCAAAGGCCCCATGACTTTTTCAGTTGTTTGTGATTTACTGGATTCTTAAAAAAATGTTGTACTCATAATTTATATCCTCGCAAACATTTTAGTGCTTGACCTAACTAGAAAATGTAAATTCATTACAATGGAGTTTTATTAATTCACATGCCTTTTCCAGGTCTATAAATCACACTTTTAAAATTAAGCTTCCTAATACAAACAGGTTTTCCAAAAACTGTAGTTGAGGGGTAAATAAAAAAATTATCTTCATGTTTAGTTGTAGCTTATTTCAATGCTTGTTTTATCTTACAATGTAAACCCTAATTGCTCAAAATAATGAATTAATTAATTAATTAAGTAGGGTAAACAAATTAAACAAAGTAGCTCAATCAAATTAACTGAAACTGGGCTGGGATTTCTAGTTCCCAGCATGCTTTGAAAGGGAGAATAAATGCTAAAAATAAGTGTTATAGAATGTTTTTGTGCAAGATTAATGTTAAGTGGGAGATTTAGTAGTGTTTAATGTTTTGCTATGCTAATTTAAAAGAGTTTACGTTATGTTGGGTTTATTTGGGGGGGGGGGGTATTACCATCATTGCGACAAGTGGAGCATGAGCTTAGTTTGAGAACATATATGTTAAATGTTCTATATTGCCCTCTTCATTCAGCAATTGCTATGCCAATGCTATCAAAGCATTGAGTTGCCAAATAGCAAGTTAGCATTTACTGAATTAGCTAGTTAAACCTAGCCAAGTTTCCACTACTAAAATATTTAAATTGAGAGTACATGATAATTTTAAGTTAAATGTATGAATTAGCTTACTCAAATATTTCAAGTTAAGAGCAATTAAAATGTATGAGTACAAAATAAAAATCTGCAAGTTCTGCTTACTTCAAAATTTTAGTTTTAAGAAATTCAAAGTTTATGTAACTGATTACCTAAATTTTTTTGAGTTTTGCCAACTTATTCGGGTTTACAGTGTATTCTAAATCATTTTAAGTCATCTTGACTTGAGTTTGCAGAGTTTTCCCCCTGGTTTAGAACCACTGCTTTAGTTCATAAAACTCAAAGTGCGTTTCACAATGGAGCAGGTCGCAAATAACTTCAATTTCAGGTCAGCTTCCCACACAAAGCTATCAAATGGCTTCAGAAAACCTGAAAAATAGTTCACGAGTTATATGTTATAAAACTTTATGGTGCTTTTGAGTTCTTTTTGAAGCTTGCCAGCTGTGGTAGTATTGTATGTAGTATGTTTTACTCCATATACTAACCGCTGTAAGTCCAGTGATGTCATACTGGAGTTGAGTCACGTCTTCAATGAACGCCTCACCCAGCGATGAAGTAAATGAAGGAACGCTGCTCCAGCTCACTGAGACACACAAGTAAGCAGTCATTTAGAAGATGCACAGAAGGAGTTGCACTGACTAGTCTACTACTCCTACCACCATGCCGTGGGCCTGTGCTTACTAGTCACGGATCATGTGACTTCAACAGTGCTTGTTCTATATAGCGAAACCAACTATGACCTGGTGTATTTGTGTATTGTTTGTTTTGTATGGTAAATATTTTTGTATACTGAAGTGTATTTGTTCACAAAGTCTGACCAGCAGATTTCTAAGATGGCCTAAGTTTGTTTGAACCACAGAGAGACTATTAGGGCCCTATTTTAACGATCTGAGCGCATGGTCTGAAGCTCATGGCGCAGGTGCACTTAGGGCGTTTCCGAATCCACTTTTGCTAGTTTAACAATGGAAAAAATGGTCCAAAAGGGTTGTACCTAGTCTCTTAATGAGTCATGGGTGTGTTTTGGGCGTAACGTGCAATAAACCAATCAGAGTCTCATCTCCCATTCCCTTTAAAAGCCAGTTGCGCTTGCACCATGATGGATTCGCTATTTACATGGCGGAATATAGACGCCCTCAACCTGACTATTCAGTTTAAATACGTGTGTGTATTGCCATGATTGGTTAAATAAGTAGCCAATTTCATTCGTCAATACTGCAAATAGGTAATTCTGATACATGCAATGACTATCCATTGTGACGTAGGCGATTTTATCTGTATGTATACAATAATAATCTTTTACATTGTAATCCTTTTATTTTTAATATTTAAAAATGTTTGTGTGCTGCTGCGCGTGCGTCCCTGTGTGTGTAATAAGCAGAGTGTACGCGCGTTGTGCACCCGTATAGGCACATATTACTTACGCACCCTTTAAATAACACAAAAAAATACTGACTTTAGACCAGGTTTTTGTTGGTCAATGGTGCAGACGTTTTCAGTTGCCTCAAAATAGCAACGCGCCAACAATGGGCGTACAGATGGGCGCGAGTGCATTTGCTATTTAAACAATGTGGTGCTGGACGTGAAAACGATAACTGCGTCAGGCTGAAACTAGCAAAAAACACTTGCGTCGCGCCTGGCGTCGCATTGCGCCGGGCCCTTAAACAAATCGAATGTCTGACAGAAACTACAATTGAGTGTGATATGTCTGTTCTTTTGACACACAGCACCGGGATTATTATCGTTAACTAACTAATGCTAAAACAAAAATTATTAAAAACATTTCTGTTAATTTAAATTAAACTGAAATAAAAATAAATTAAACTGAAATAAAAATAAATTAAACTGAATTGGAATATAAAAAAAAAAACTAATAAAAATGACAAAAGCACAACAAAATTACTAAAAAAAAATCAATTATTTTGCTCCTCTTTTCTAAGTGTCTGCTAAATGCATAAATGCAAATGTAAAAATTAAACAGATTAAAATGAAAATATAACAATAAAAGCCAATTGTAACATCGTTAGTTTCCTTGGTCATTAATTCATTTACGCACCTGTTCTGTTTTCCGTTGATTACTCTCTGTCTGTATTTAAACCCTCAGTTCATTCAGTTCATTGTTCCGTGTCGTCTATGTTGATTTTGTAGTTTAGCTACAATTATTATTACTCCTGTGTTTTAGATACTCCTTCGTTGTGTGCTCACTACAGTCAAGCATGACAGAAATTCTAAATATTTATAAAAACTAGTAGAATATAAATTAACACTAAAAAACACTGGATAGCACTAGAAGTGTGAATCTGGCGATATAATTTGTGAGATTTTTCATTTCTCACCCGCATCTCACTCGGCTGTGTGGAACATATTCTCAAGCTGGCTGTCAAACCACTGATGCTCACCAGCTAGTCGATGACTCAGTTGTGTGTGTTCATGTGTTTTGGTGTTATAATCTAAAACATCCCTTTAACAGGATGAGTCAGGGGTCACTCACCACGGTATTTGGTAATAACAGCGGAGTTGTGGCAAAGAGGCTCTTGGAAGTAAACTCTGAGACTGGTGCTGCTGCTGACGGACAGATGAACGTCACTGGGAGGCTCAGGAGGACCTGAAAACAACACAAAGTCACTAAGTGTCGTGACCAGCAGCTATAACCACAGGTGTGAGTGTATGTTACTCACTGGCGTGTGTGTATCCCGTCTGCATGCGCTTGTAGAGGCGGAGCTTCCATTCCCATGTTTTCAGCTGTCTCTCTCTGTTTGACTCCTCCCTCTCTCCAGGCTCCTCCCCTGTGACCTGGGCAACCAGCTCTGCTATGCGATGCTCCGCCTCTTGCACCAGGGAGGCCAGGTGAGCCGCTCTGCCTTCAAGACTTAGAACTAGAGAATACATAAAAGAGATTTCATAAATATTTGCAAAAAATAAACTTTTTTTGTTAACCCAAGAGCTAAGTTTCTAATTGTGTAATTCTACATCCACCCTGTACATTTTAACAATTTAATTTCCTATTTGGAAAAGAATAACGAGAAAGGAAAAGATGTTTTTTCGTTTTGTTTAACAAACCAAAAACAATTACTGGGCTCAATTTCTCCTTTTTTTATTGTGTACAAATCGGTTTATGGCTTCAATATTTTATTCGCACATGTGGGTGGCACCAAAACTCCCCTTTTATCTGATTAGTCAGAACAATTAGATACAATGTATTTCCTCCTAAGGATCTGAAGCTACACCCATTCATATTACTGATCAACAATACACCGTACACTTGTGTAAAAAACTCAGTAAAAGTGAATGAGTGGTTTTTCAAATTATACTATAAAGTTATGAATGTTCATAACCACTGTAAAAAAAGTTGATATAAGCAAATTAATTCCAATTATCTTTGATAGTTACATTACTTTAAATGGTTAAATTGCAAGAAATTATCATATTTCACCCCAAAATGAGCTTGTTTTAAGGATCATTTTTGAAAAATTTCACTAAAAATTACATTGCTGTAATGCAAAAAAAACCAAAAACACTATATTGCCAAAAGTATTGGGACACCCCTCCAAATCATTGAATTCAGATGTTCCAATCACTTCCATGACCACAGGTGTATAAAATCAAGCACCTAGGCATGCAGACGCTTCTACAAACATTTGTGAAAGAATGGGTCGCTCTCAGGAGCTCAGTGAATTCAAGCGTGGTACCGTGATAGGTTGCCACCTGTGCAATAAGTCCATTCGTGAAATTTCCTCACTACTAAATATTCCACGCTCAACTGTTAGTGGTATTATAACAAAGTGGAAGCAATTGGGAACAACAGCAACTCAGCCATGAAGTGGTAGGGCACGTAAAATCACAGAGCAGGGTCAGCGCATGCTGAGGGTCACAGTGCGCAGAAGTCACCAACTTTCTGCAGAGTCAATAGCTACAGACCTCCAAACTTCATGTGGCCTTCAGATTAGCTCAAGAACAGTGTGTAGAGAGCTTTATGGAATGGGTTTCCATGGCCGAGCAGCTGCATCCAAGCCTTACATCACCAAGTGCAATGCAAAGCGTCGGATGCAGTGGGGTAAAGCACGCCGCCATTGGACTCTAGAGCAGTGGAGACGTGTTCTCTGGAGTGACCAATCACGCTTCTCTGTCTGGCAATCCGATGGATGAGTCTGGGTTTGGCGGTTGCCAGGAGAACGGTACTTGCCTGACTGCATTGTGCCAAGTGTAAAGTTTGGTGGAGGGGGGATTATGGTGTGGGGTTGTTTTTCAGGGGTTGGGCTTGGCCCCTTAGTTCCAGTGAAAGGAACTTCTAATGCTTCAGCATACCAAGACATTTTGGACAATTTCATGCTCCCAACTTTGTGGGAACAGTTTGGGGATGGCCCCTTCCTGTTCCAACATGACTGCGCACCAGTGCACAAAGCAAGGTCCATAAAGACATGGATGAGCGAGTTTGGTGTGGAGGAACTTGACTGGCCCGCACAGAGTCCTAAACTCAACCCGACAGAACACCTTTGGGATGAATTAGAGCGGAGACTGCGAGCCAGGCCTTCTCGTCCAACATCAGTGCCTGACCTCACAAATGCGCTTCTAGAAGAATGGTCAAAAATTCCCATAAACACACTCCTAAACCTTGTGGAAAGCCTTCCCAGAAGAGTTGAAGCTGTTATAGCTGCAAAGGGTGGGCCAACTCCATATTAAACCCTACGGATTAAGAATGGGATGTCATGTCATGAAGTTCATGTGCATGTAAAGGCAGGCATCCCAAAACTTTTGGCAATATAGTGTATAACAATAATAAGTTATTCAGTATAGCAAAAACTACCATGATACAACAATTTGCAATTTAATTGAATTTCAAATGACAGTAATAAGAATGGGAGGCTGCTTAATTAATAACGCTAAAAAAATCGTAATGCTCCTAAAATTACACTTCATGTTCTTTATAACATTATAAATATATCAAAATATAACATTAAATAATATAAAATATAATATGCATATTTGTATTCATTAAATGTAATATTTTATTCTCGTTTCTTTTGATTTTGGGGTGCAATATGATCTGGGCATTCCCAAACATTCTATAGTAGAGATAACGATAACTATAAAAAGTGGGGGGGGAAACTGACATTATGTTTTGATCTTTGGTGTTGCATACCATATCACATTGCTGTTGCCGCCGTTTGATTGAAGCAATAAGCCACTACTGCTTTATTGTAATGTATAGCATGTGGCAAACATCTGTAGATGTATGGTTTATGATTCATAAAGTGGGGCTCGTGCTGCATGCGTTTGATCGCAGTAAGTGTGTACTCACAGTGGGGACTCTCTTTGGCCCCGGCTCTCAGCAGAAGTTTGGCCATGGGGACGTTGTTGGTCATGATGGCGATATCGAGTGGCAGCAGTCCTTCACTGTTGGGTGTGTTTAAGTCCAGCTCCTCCAGACTGAAGGTGCTCAACAGAGACTCCACGACATCCAGCTCCTGATGCTCCACGGCTTCAAACAGAGCCTCGTTACCCTGGAACTAGACATGCATGCATAGATATAGTATCTCGCACACATAGAAAATGCATGCAAACACATCCATGCATGCTGTAAAACTGCAAACACACATGCACAAAATATCAATGCCATTTTTGCCAAGGTTTTTGAGTTGCAATATGGTTCTTTGAGGGTTAAAAAAAGGTATTGGTGTTTTATTATAGGTTCTTCAGTATTGGTTTCTAGGCTCTGTGTTTGTTCTCCTCAAATGGCACCATCAACTGCAATTGGTTGCTTTATATGTCAGTCAAACAAGCTGAAATCTCAATATTCAATAGTTATGTGAGACTAATTTGGTTTCTGCTATTGCATAGTTCTTGTTTAAAGGGATAGTTCACCCAAAAATGAAAATTCAAACTGCGTAGGAGACTGACACAGATGGGTTGAACAGGTTGAACCACTGGAGTCACACGGACTATTTTAACTATGTTTTTACCTTTCTGGGCCTTGAAAGTGGTAATTAAATTGCTGTCTATGGAGGGGTCAGAGAGCTCTCGGATTTCATCCAAAATATCTTAATTTGTGTTCTGAAGATGAATAAAGGTCTTATGGGTTTGGAACGACATGGGGGTGAGTAATTAATGACAGAATTTTCATTTTTGGGTGAACTATCCCTTTAAGTGTTTGCATCTCACCATGGTGGTTTTATGTGAATGGTCCTTGTCCGACTGGCCTGGGAGTGCCGTTTCGTCCAGAACCAGGTTCGTCGTGCGGAACTTTCCAGACAGGTTTCTGTAGAGGCGTCGTGCAGCACTCGGAGGAGACGAACATGACGTGCTGGAGTATTTGCGTGGAATCAGAGGATGGGGGTCTGAAATCTGTTGAGTCATTTTGGATTCGGCCCTGAAAAAGAAATTACGGGGAATAAAGAGAGATGCTATGAGGACACACACACAAAAAACATTCTTTGTTAAAGGATAAACACTTATAAAAACACGTCTTTTTTTAACAAGAAATACACCACAAAAACCTTTTTAATAGGTAATTTTACATTAGTTAACTAACAATGATAAATAATTCTAAAACATCTTGGTTAATTTCAACATTTACTAATACATCATTAAAATCAAAAGTTGTATCTGTTAATATTATTTAATGGACCTGAGCTAATTTGAACTAACAATAAACAGCTGTATTTTATTAAGTAATGTTAAAGGGATAGTTCACCCAAAAATCCCCTCAAGCCATCCTAGGTGTATATGACTTTCTTCTTTCAGACGAATACAATCTGAGTTATATTAAAAATGTCCTGGCTAATCCAAGCTTTATAATGGCAGCCCAAAATTTGAAGCCCAAAAAAGTGCATCCATCCATTATAAAAGTACTCCACACGGCTCCGGGGGGTTAATAAAGGCCTTCTGAAGCGAATCGATGGGTTTGTGTAAGTAAAATATCTAGCTTCCGGCGGACCGCCTTCCATATTCAACTTACGCAGAAAGTGTAACGCCTCTCGCGGTTCAAAACGCTTACGCTACGTTCAACGTCATACGTCACGCTTTTTTTGAAGTTGAATACAGAAGGCGGTCAAGGACATTTTTTAATATAACTCCGATTGTATTCGTCTGAAAGAAGAACGTCATATACACCTAGGATGGCTTGAGGGTGAGTAAATCATGGGGTAATTTTCATTTTTGGGTGAACTATCCCTTTAAGCAAAGATTAAAAAATAATGAATTGCGCATTAGTTACTTTAAGTTAATGCATTAACTAACTTTAACTAATGGGTCATTATTGTAAAGTGTTACCAACATCCTCAAAACAAGATAAATTTACGTGAGAAGCAAAATTAATGTAAGATAATAAGATAAGTTTATTTTTCTACATTTGATCCCTTAAAATCTTACTTGCAACTAATTTTTCTTGTTTTAGAATATAGAAAAAAAAATGCTTAAAAAGTAAATTTTGTTTAACTATATTAAAGTCCACACTTAATATCATTCTGTTTATTCTAAGCGCATGTTTGTCTGTCCCTTTAAATGCTTGAGCTTGTTTAGCCGGATTGATTCTGATTGGCTGTCAATGGTTTTACTGGTCATAGGCTGGATAAAATCGGTCTGAAAGTGATTCCAACAATATCGTTTCTCTGCGCTGTTATCGTTATAGCTGTGGTGTGAACTCTGCTATTCTTTAATATTGAGAATGATTTTTAAAACTATAACTTTATCGTTATCTTTATAGTTATTGTCTTTAGTGTGAACGGGCCTTAAAGGGATAGTTCACCCAAAAATGAAAATTCTGTCATCATTTACTCACCCTCAATTTGTTCCAAACCTGTATAAATTTTGGAAAGATATTTGGAATGTAGGGAAGATAGTAGGGAAAAAAAATACTATGGTAGTCAATGGGGCCCGAGATCTGCTTGGTTAAAAACTTAAGGGTGAGTAAATGATGACTGAATTTTCATTTTTGGGTGAACTATCCCTTTTAAGACTGGTAGGTACAAAAAGTAAAATTTTAAGAATCAATTACTGAAAAATCCATATTGACTGACCGGTAATATAACTATTGGGGAATGACAGGTTCACCCTGACATCAAGATTCATTCAGAGGGGCTTCAGATTTGGAAACAGAACAAAGGGCTCCAAGAACTACAACTGTCACAAATGTTCTCGTATTAGGACGGACCATTGTACGCGTCGGATGCAGGCGGCCAGAAACAGGCGAACACCTCCGAGTGCTCTGATAATAACGTGGTTATTTTAACGGGCAGGTATGTGCTGTGTGCAGATAAAAGTGGGTATATTTGTGGCAGGCCAGATCAGTTTCAAAGGCGGCTGATCTCCGGGCTTAAAGTTTCTCCTCTTGTGCTGAACACACGGGCTGCCGAGCGAACGGCGCGCGCACTCACATGAAAGACTAGCAGATGAAAGAACGAGGGATAAAGAGAGAAAGACAAAAGAAACAGGGACACCACATGTTAACACAGCCGTCTCAGCACCCCATCAGACGAATAGTGATAGAATAGAACAGACACACACACGCACACACACACACACACACACACACACAAACACAGTTTCCCACCACACAATTACTGTGAGGTCCAAACGTCTGAGACCACACTCTGGGATTCCAAAGCATATTTAAACCTGTAAATTAGCTAATTTTTAGACATTTGAAACATTTACAACAAAGAAACATTTCGGATTGTGCTGTATTAATCAAATGTAGGTAAATTAGCGACATTGATCATGTGACTCTTCATCAGGTTTTCTGCTTCCACTGAATCTCTGGAACATCTCAAATTATGCTGGAGAACATGATCGTCAAGTTTTGTTTATGTAGCTTCAGAGCTAAAGTCTCTTTTTTGACATTTAGATTTTTTCAATTCAACTTCATTTGTAATTAAAAAAATTGTATTAATTTGAAAAAGGGCTTATTTACATGTGCACACAAACACACACACACAGTCAAGTTGGGGGCAAAAGTGCTCAAATATCTGGGGATTGTGTCTGGCATCACATCAAAAGGCAAAGCAAAATTTAGCACACAAATACGAGCACATTTAACACGTCCAGTAAGTCAAGGCTAAATGAGAATAGGCCATAGTATGGAAAATTTAGTGAGTAATGCCTCCGTCTAAGAATAATAGCCATTGAGAACAGTAGGCGCATATAAACACATGCAATCCCGCACACATGTGCATGTGTTGAGCTCACTGATGGTAAGAGATTACTCTTTACCGTTTCCCCGAACACATGTTCACATTTACCTCCGAGATCAAACTCTACCCGATATGACTGCTAATGTGCCCGCTACATTATCTGCTGTGTTTCACGTGAAACAATGATAAAAGCTGGAGGGGTCGTGTGAACTGTTTCTGTCACTCCTTTTAGATCTGATGTTGCTATACAGAAAATAAATGACAACTTCAACATTCTGTTCCTGGGCGTATTCTGAACAATTCATCAGTGCACTTGTTGATGTTAACTATGTTAACTAATAGTCAAACAGATATTTATGAAATATTTAAGTAAATGTGATGAGATGCAGACAGGAATTCACACTGACTTTGAATGTCATAAAGTTTTACATAACAGTCAGACAGATAAACAGAACTGACAGCAACAGTTTATACATTTCACTTTTCATATTGTACAGTCACGGGATGCACAAATGTTTTCAAATTTTCAAATACTTTTTGCTAAAAATAAAATGTTTGTTTGAACTCATTGAACTTTATTAGAATTCACTGGAATTCCTGTAATCAATAGGAAAAATGTTTATTTACTATTAGTTTCAACTTTCAAAGGATAAAATGTTCTTAAAGTGCATAAAAAGTTTATATGTTGTCTCTTTTGACAACAGAAAAATGTATGACTACAGATTATGTATATTTAAACAAGAAAAAATACTAAATAATACATGATTATCAGTAGGTTATTTAACATTTAATTTAGAATTCTGAATCTAAATGTAGCTCTTCTACATTATGAGGCATTAATGAAATTATCGCAATTACAAAATGACAACTTGCAGATTCTACTCGTATTAAATTAATGTTGTCTTTCGGAATATTAAAGAACTAAGAAAGCACATCAGGTAAATAATAAAAAGGCATATCAAACAGAACAAACGCGCAGACGTTGTTACCTAAACAACTTCTGACTACTTTCGTAAAATTTTCTATAATCATGAATTCAACAAAGACATTTTCTTGTTATGCTAATTATGAGTGAATAAAGTATAAATTTAGAGATACATTTTTGATCCTCATCAACTGCAAAATGATGCTGAGATGGATTTCACGTAAATACATGAGATGCACGACTGCAACAGACGCAACGCTAACAATGCACAGATGTGTGCGAGAAACACCAATCAGGCTGATTCTTTCACGTCCTCATCAATCAAACGAAACTCCGGTGACATTTGGAATGTTTTACGACAAATGCGCAAAGAGCGGGCGACGTCTCTCTTTCTTTTAGAATAGTTGGTTATAATAGACGGAAAGGGGGCAGAGGGACTCCTCTATGAGGGTTATATGTGGCTGCGAGAAGGAGAGTCGGAAATTTGATTCTTGGCACCAGACAGACTGCAGTCCGACCAGCCAAAATTTGGAGGGGGAGTGTGTGTGACAGTAAGCAACAGGAGGGGGGCAGCGAGGACAGTATTACCGATTAGTGTGTGTGTGTTACTAGGGTCAACAGAACCCCTCTCTCTCTCTCTCTCTTGTGTACTTCAGGCCTAGTGGAGCCAGTCTAACCCTTCGACCTCTCACACACACAATGGGGAATCAAAGCTAATCAGTTGATTCCCTCCCCGTTTGAAAGACACGCAGACAGGTTTGCATGTCACCACAGAGATCTTCAGCACGCAAACGCTCTTCACCAATCAGAAGTGAGCTAGTGAATCTCACAAGAACGTGTCACATTTAACCTTAAAAGGCAAGAAATTAGCATATTGTATTCTGCCTAAAGTATATTTTTAACAAGTGCCTTTATTTTAATGACAATTAAGCACATTTCCCACCAAATATTCTCACTATAATGCATCTGGATGTTTGACTTTTTTTCAGCTTTTTCTCAATAGTGATTCTCATAATAAATTCACACTACAGGTGAATAGGGTGAAAATAATGTAACTAATAGATATCACCAAACTTTCCCGAGTTGATTTACCACAGTACATCAAGACAGCTGTTTTCTGAAATGTTGTTTAAATATGCAAATGATGCATTCATCTAATTTGCATACATTTCGAGAGCAGAAATCTGAAATAAATAACTGAGAAAACAGCCTTTTAACGATATGCACTGTAATTGAAATCTACACATGCAAACAGATAAAATGTCATAAAAATCTATCAGTAGTCGGAAAGAAGACAAGTCGCGAAAGTAAAATAGCATTGACCAGTGCATGAAAAAACATGCAGTGTCTTGCCTTACTGTTAAATTTAAATAATATATAGTTTTTTCACAATTAGACTTTTTTGCATTACAGCAATGGCAATAAAAAAAATTCTTAATGATCCAAAAATAGGTTTAATTTTCATTATGTGAAATATAATTTCTTTCGTTTGATTCTGGGGTGAAATGTGTTTGGGGTGATTCACCCACGCATGCACACGTCGCTTCGACAAATAGAATGGGAGCGAGTTTGTTTAACAGAGTAAAGCCGCGTAGTCTTTTCCCATCACACGTACGTCTGCATGATTGCGTGTTTCGTTTGCGTTATAATCCTGTCAGATTAAGAGATTAAACACGGGAGTATTTGTGTGCATGCGGCGGTATGCGGGTGTGTTGTCGCAGTAGTAGTCGCTCCCCTGTGAGAGTGTTTGCTGTGTTGAGTTCAACTGCCCGCCACCTGTTCGCCCCCCACCCCAGGGGGCAAATCTCTCTAATTCTGATGAGCAGAGACAGAAGACCGTCGCCATGGGGATGTTCTGCAGGGGGACGAGAAGCGCATGTGAGCACGGGATCAATCAATGTATGAATGCGTGTGCGCGGATGTGTCTTTGTGCAACGGCCCCGTACGTGTGTGTGTGACGTTAGGCCAGTCTAAGAGGCACTGGCGACAGACAGCTCGGCGTGCAGGAGGTGACAGGGAGTCTGCGTGAGTCTCTGCACGGTCCCAAAAACAGGGGGGCCCAGCCCTCATCGTGCCCAGCCAGGGTGGCTACATCCTGGGGACACGCCGCCCCGAGACTCCCCGGAGTTATATGCGTCTCTGGAGCCCGACTTCCAATTTGCCATATGCCACGACCCAGATGCGGCCTTCTCATGCACAAAGAAAAGCACATAAACTTAAAAAGGAAATAAAAAGTTTTACAAAAAGAGGCAATTTAAGTACCTTTTAAGGTCATCTGAACATGCAGTATTATGGGACAGCTCTGTATAAAAAGCTGGATATATATTATATACAACAGTCTGCATGACTTTTTATTTTTATCATAAAATATAACTATATTATCGCCCAGCTCTTTATATAAAGTTGAATATATATATAAGAATGTCTAACTTTATTCGTATACGTGCATTATACTCATATAGGGCGATATATACTAAAGCAAATCTCAATTGCTTGATTGTTTATCATTAGAAAATGTAAACTATATTATTGCACAGATCGAGTCCGCATGAAGATATTAGGATATTATAAACATTAACATGATGATTTTCTGTGAAGCTGCTTTGAAACAATTGTGAAAGTGCTAAAGAAATAAATTTTACTTGACTTGAGATGCTGTCTTGATGTACCATGAATAATTGTGTTGCCAAATGAGTAATTCTGGTCATTTTTCTTCAACAGTAACAGATTCTTGTGCCTTATGTGCATGTTTATCATCTCAGAAAAAAGCTCCCAAAAAAAGCTCATCTTTTCTGTATGCATCTTGGAAGCGAGTGAGTCAGATTTGTGAGTTTTGGACATGCAAAAGCCGTGACAGACGGGGAGGGTGGAGAGGAGAGAGAGAGTCATAACTGGAGTCATGATGTCTGTGGAGATGAGCAGAGGAAAAACCTTGGGAAACCAGCAGCGTTTAGAGCCGACATGGCTTCCTTGCAATCTTTTGAGTCCAAATGGCTGGTCAACCTCTCTCTTAAACAGGTTTTTAGCGGTTTAAACACCAATTCACACTGCAGACCAACGCCGACAGTCACCAGATTACAGTACGTCTCTTGTCAGACAGATAAGGCCGATTCAACATGTTCGCTGATCCAACGAAGTGTCTGTTGCCGTCTGTCGGTGCAGTGTGAATTGGCCTTAAAATGCTCATTTGCTGTGATGTAAATGTACCAGTCCACGCTGAGAGATCGCCTCCTGTAGGCTGGAGGTCTGGACGGCAGACTGCGGTCCTCCTTGCAGTGTTTGTCCTTCAAAGAGAGACGCTGAGTCAACTTCACAATCCCAGACTCAGTCCTGCAAAATACAAACACACAGAAACAGCATGATTACTGTAATAAATTCTCTGATTTATTAAATGTTCCCACTGCCAGAGATTAGTCCAGAACTTTACCAAACATTTTCCATCATAATGTTCCAACATGTTTCATGTGTATGTATAAATATTTGATCTTCACTTACAAATAACATATTTAACCATTTCAGTGTCACTAAACTTCATCAGTTCAATCAAAAATCCTTTTGCCAAAAACTAAAAGGATGAACCTCATGAAAATAAAAAAAATATAAATAATAATATAATTAATATAATAATTATATGTATAACAATAATACAATTGTTTATTAATTATAATTGTTGTTGATTCTGACTGTTATTATTATAATGATGATGACTATTATTATTATAATCATTAAAACATGGATGATAATATTAATCATAAAATAAATAAATGATAATAAAATTAAATTAAAAACAATAAGCAAACAAACAAATCTTCTAATTAATTGTTTTACATTTTCCTAAAATTTTTCCAAGTATTCAATATTTATTTCCAGATTTTTAATCAAATATTGATAATACCGGTTATAAATTAAAACTAACAAACAAACAAATAAATATTTTTGTTGTTTTACATTTTCCTAAAATGTCCATGTGTTCACTTTTTATTCCCAGATTTGATTAAAAACAATAAACAAACAAATCTTCTAATTAATTGTTTTACATTTTCCAAAAATGTTTCCAAGTTTTCAATTTTTATTCCTGGATTTTAATAAAATATGGATAATAATACATTCAATTCAATTAAACTAACAAATAAATAAATACATTTATTTATTTTACATTTTCCTAAAATGTTCTGTGTTCACTTTTTATTCCCAGATTGTATTAAAAACAATAAACAAACAAACAAACAAAAAAGTTTTCAATTTTTATTCCTGGATTTTAATAAAATATGGATAATAATAAATTAAATTAAATTAAACTAACAAATAAATATATTTTTTTTTTTACATTTTCCTAAAATGTTCTGTGTTCACTTTTTATTCCCAGATTTGATTAAAAACAATAAACAAACAAACAAATCTTCTAAATAATTGTTTTACAGCTTCCTAAAATGTTTCCAAGTTTTCAATTTTTATTCCCAGATTTTTATAAAAATAAATTAAATTAAACTAACAAACAAACAAATAAATATTTTTGCTGTTTTACATTTTCCTAAAATTTCCGTGTTCACATTTTATTCCCAGATTTGATTAAAAACAATAAACAAACAAATCTTCTAATTGTTTTACATTTTCATAAAAAACGTCCAAGTTTTCAGTTTTTATTCTCAGATTTTAAATAAAAAATGGATAATAATAAATTAAATTAAACTAATAAACTAATAAATAAATACATATTTTTGTTGTTTTACATTTTCCTAAAATTTCCATGTGTTCAATTTTTATTCCCAGATTTGCAATTAGGTTTTCAACTTGTGGACCAAATGTTTGTTTATTTTTCCTCATTTGGAAGGTGAATTTATAAGAAAACTGTTTAACTGTCATAAAATAATATCACAGTACAAAAACAGGCTTTACTGCAACATGACCCGGAAATGTTCTCCATGAGATTCCCCTGTAAAACTTTATGCAAGCAGGATTGTGTGTCTCATTAGCAACAGTGTTGTCATAACAGCAGCAGTCGCCCGGGCGGCAGCGGACACTATATGCAGATCTGACAGCGCTGTAAATGCGTGAATGAACGATCTCGCAATCGCTTAATGACAAACAAGTCAACAAGTGCGACTGAAGAATGTTTAAACAGTGAAGGACAAGGTCAGCGAGCAAACGGCAGTGCCAGCGTGTCCCAAATGCTCATGACATGGAGAGGTGACCGCATCCGTATTTCTAGAGGGAATGTTCCTAGACAGAAGCCGTTTGGGAATAAGACAGGAAGAAGGACCGCGGGATGAATCTGATTCCTGCGGCAGCTGTTCTGGATGACACTGCGCTCGGTTGGGGTCCCACGTGCTGATGTAATGCCATTGGAAGATTTCTTACAGTAGGAAGGCCTGAGTGATGACATCACCTCCTTCAAGAGCACACGCGCCGCGCGGACACGTACACACAAACACGAGTATAAAAATAAATACCAAACATAAACACGGCACAAGTCGTCAACGCTTAATTCATATGTACTTTTAGACATGATTGAGAGAGGGAGAGAGACAAGATCTGTTTCAAAACCAAGTGAGCTGCGCAAAGCATTCTGGGATTGCCTTCTTTGAATGCTGTCACAGAATCATTTAGGCCTAAATTTAAGATTTACGTATTTGAATTGCATGCAGCTTTAACATAAACTAATAAACTTAATGCGATGCATATTTGTCAGTCATACAACAGATAAGAAACAGGTTTCTGTGATAGTACTAATACGCTGAATTTGTTTTAAATACACAATAGCCAGGTTTATATATTTATCATCGATAATGTGTTTCAATCTCATATGTTTGAACTAACTGAATATAGCTTGTTCCACAGCTATCCATATTTTAACCATGTTCATACTTTTAACTGAATAAATGTAATTGTTTTCACAATTAACTGAAAATATGATTATTTAAATATAATCCAATAGATGCAAATAGTTATATAAGTTATGCAATGATATGTTTGAGTACAGAAATCTTACCTACTTCATTTATGTATGACTGACAAATATGCATCACATTAAGTTGATTAGTTTCTGTTAAAACTGTGTAATCCAAATAGACATTTTATATGCAATTCAAATTCATACATTTTACATTAAGGCTTAAATATTTGTTAGTGAAGGCAGCATTATCTCTATGATCAGGTAGGCATCTCTCTCGGGTTTGGAGCGGAGCGGGAGAGACGAGCGTCTGCCTCCGTTGTTTGATGTTGATCGGCGCTCAGACTGAAGCCAGCGCACAGATCCAACGTTTCGGCCCAGGCTGCTCATTAGACAAGCATATAAATACCAAACACACACAGTATTAAACACCAGTGCCAGCATAGACATAAATTGGTTAGTTAAGACAAAAATAAAAGCTCTCCATATACCGCACATCAAATGTGTCGTGCCGTGTTATTCCACTTAAAGGCTTTGACCCTTTCACACACACACACACACACACACACAGTACTGAGGTATGTGTGTTAACTTTAAAAAACAAAAATCACCATTAAAGTGACTCAGAATAGAACAATCGACTACATTTTCAAATCATGTGTGTGAATTTGAACACCACCCACAGGAAGTTGAATTGGCATTTGGAATGACAAGAAGAGGAATTTACTGAATTCACAAATCAAAGAAATTTAACATTCTGGGAAAGGAAGTGTTCTTTCACCCCAATCCAAAAAAAGTTATTAAATATGATAAAATATATAAGCTAAATAAGGTGGCATTTCAAACATCATTCATGTAAACTATCTATCCGTCTATCTGTCTCTCTGTCTGCCCATCCATCCATCCGTCCGTCCGTCCGTCCGTCCGTCCATCTGCCCATCCATCCATCCGTCCATCCATCCATCCGTCCGTCCATCCATCCATCTGTCCGTCCATCTGTCCATCCATCCGTCCATCCTTCCATCTGTCCGTCCATCTGTCCATCCTTCCATCTGTCCGTCCATCTGTCCGTCCATCTATCCGTCCATCCATCCATCCATCTGTCCGTCCATCCGTACATCCATCCATCTGTCCGTCCATCTGTCCATCCATCCGTCCATCCTTCCATCATCCATCCGTCCGTCCATCTGCCCATCCATCCACCCGTCCATCCATCCGTCCATCCTTCCATCATCCATCCATCCGTCCATCTGCCCATCCATCCATCCGTCCGTCCATCTGCCCATCCATCCATCCATCCGTCCGTCCATCCATCCATCCATCCATCCGTCCGTACATCCATCTGTCTGTCCATCTGTCCATCCATCCGTCCATCCTTCCATCCATCCGTCCGTACATCCATCCATCTGTCCATCCATCTGTCCATTCTTCCATCCATCCATCCCTCCATCCATCCATTTATCCATCTATCTATCTATCTATCTATCTGTCCATCTTTCCGTATCTGTCTGTTCATCCATCCATCCATCCATCCATCCATCTACCTATCCGTCCATCCATCCATCTGTCTCTGTCTGCCCATCCATCCATCCATCCGTCCATCCTTCCATCCATCCATCCGTCCGTCCATCTCTCCATCCATCCATCCATTTATCTATCTCTCTGTCCATCTTTCCGTATCTATCTGTCTGTTCATCCATCCATCCATCCATCTATCTACCTGTCTGTCCGTCCGCCCGTATCTATCTGTCTGTTCATCCATCCATCCATCCATCCATCCATCCATCCATCCATCCATCTACCTGTCCGTCCGTCCGTCCGTTCGCCCGCCCGTATCTATCTGTCCGTCCATCTATCCGTATCTTTCTGTCTGTCCATCCATCCATCTATATATCTAACTATCGATCTATAGAACTATCGGACGTTCTATCTATCATTCTATCTGTAAGGCCTATAAACCTTCAAAGCTTCTTTAAAAACTTTATTCAAAACTTTTAATCAAGTCTGTCAAATCAACATTAAAAGTCTGTCTTGATAAATGATAAGTAGTTAAAAATTACAGATACATACATGCATACATTTCTTGTCATTTCCATTAACCTCCATTAACCTTTTGAATCTTGTTTGCTATCAACACATTTCAGAAGTTAACGATTTTGATGGACGATTATGCACTTTTTCTTTAAAATAACATGCACAGATGAATCAGTTCCAATAACAGCAGGAGCATGTATTATGAAAGTACTCAATTACATGAAAATCTGATTCATGTTCCCAGAATTCCAAAAATAAAAAGTGGCTTCACTAGAGGGACACCTACTCGCCCTGTCTCTCTCTCTCTCTCTCTCTCTCTCCGCCTCTCTCTCTCTCTCTCTGTGGTCATAGCCGGAATGCAGTAATGGACTGAAAGCGGCTCCCATCTTGTTGTTCCCTCCAGAATCCCACAATTCCACAGGGCGTCAAGATTCCAATCAGAGTGGAGACGGCCATCATGGTGATTATTTATTCTGGAGCGGATCGTGAGCATGTGAATGTGTCATACATTTATAGAAACAACCCACACACACGGTAACACACAAGAGCGTGTGTTTGTGAGGAAGTGGTTTCCGCTGTGTCATCTCCATACCTTCATCCAGACCGGCGGCCAAACGTGTGTATATGCCTGTGTGTGTGAGTGAACGAGAAAAGACGATGCCACACACACACACACGCTTACAAATGAACGAAATGCCAGGCGTGTGTTCTTAGCAACGATTTCGCGGGAAAGTTCCTCTGACGGGGCTTAATTGAGGTGTGTGTGTGTGTGTCTGTGTCTCTGGCACAGCACTGTTGGGGAACCGTCAGGCTTTTCATGGCCAAACCACATCAAACACGCAAACCACAACGCCAGCCCCTCCACACACACACGGCTGAGTCAACCTTTACACATACACACATTAACCACAAAACCAAACACTGAAACATGCACACTTATTAAAGTTATTAGACTGTCTATGTGAAAAATGCTTATGTGGGTCAGAGAGAGAGAGAGACAGAGAGACATACGGACAGTGCTGCCATATATCATTCATGCTAATTCATTTGATTTTCTCCCTTTAGTTCTGCAACCCACAATATCTAGTCTCACAACTTAAAGCGTATGTGATTTGTTTACAATTGGTTACTAGACGTTCAAACGCAAGACCACTAATGGTTACAGCGCATGCATTTTATTTAGCACTAATTCTACACCTAGTCTTGTGGTAACCACTTATAGTTTGTTCACTGATTGTGTTCACTCACTGCACTCAAAAACAATATGACTGGCTGAATTTAACGTCTGGGTGTAAGGTGTCACAGTTTTCGTATTTTGTCTGCCTGACAAGACAGTTTGCACTCAGTACTCAGTAGCAAGTAAACTACACTATATTGCCAAAAGTATTGGGACACCCCTCCAAATCATTGAATTCAGGTGTTCCAATCACTTCCATGACCACAGGTGTATAAAATCAAGCACCTAGGCATGCAGACGCTTCTACAAACATTTGTGAAAGAATGGGTCGCTCTCAGGAGCTCAGTGAATTCAAGCGAGGTACCGTGATAGGTAGCTCAAGAACAGTGTGTAGAGAGCTTCATGGAATGGGTTTCCATGGCCGAGCAGCTCATCCAAGCCTTACATCACCAAGTGCAATGCAAAGCGTCGGATGCAGTGGGGTAAAGCACGCCGCCACTGGACTCTAGAGCAGTGGAGACGTGTTCTCTGGAGTGACCAATCACGCTTCTCTGTCTGGCAATCCGATGGACGAGTCTGGGTTTGGCGGTTGCCAGGAGAACGGTACTTGCCTGACTCCATTGTGCCAGTTTGGTGGAGGAGGGATTATGGTGTGGGGTTGTTTTTCAGGGGTTGGGCTTGGCCCCTTAGTTCCAGTGAAAGGAACTCTTAATGCTTCAGCATACCAAGACATTTTGGACAATTTCATGCTCTCAAATTTGTGGGAACAGTTTGGGGATGGCCCCTTCCTGTTCCAACATGACTGCGCACCAGTGCACAAAGCAAGGTCCATAAAGACATGGATGAGCGAGTTTGGTGTGGAGGAAGTCCTGACCTCAACCCGATAGAACACCTTTGGGATGAATTAGAGCGGAGACTGCGAGCCAGGCCTTCTCGTCCAACATCAGTGCCTGACCTCACAAATGCGCTTCTAGAAGAATGGTCAAAAATTCCCATAATCACACTCCTAAACCTTGTGGAAAGCCTTCCCAGAAGAGTTGAAGCTGTTATAGCTGCAAAGGGTGGGCCAACTCCATATTAAACCCTACGGATTAAGAATGGGATGTCATTAAAGTTCATGTGCATGTAAAGGCAGGCATCCCAAAATTTTGGCAATATAGTGCATATATTCAATTGTAAATTATGTTCATATTTGGATGAAGTCTGCACAAATCTCCAGGCAAAAAATTATCAGAAGTCATTTATATTCAATTCGTTTTGAGACAACTTGAGCGACATTTAGACAAAAGTTGGGGATCACTAGAAAATTAATACTTTCATTCGGAAAGGATGCATTAAATTGGTCAAAAGTGACAGTACATACATTTCTAGTGTTACAAAAGATTTCCATTTCAAATAAATGCTGTACTTTTTAACTTTCTATTCATCAAATAATCCTGAAAACAAAAATGTATCACCGTTTCCACAAAGATATGAACTGTTTTCAACATTGATAATAATCATAAATGTTTCTTAAGCATCAAATCATCATATTAGAATGATTTCTGAAGGATCATGTGACACTGAAGACTGGAGTAATGATGCTGAAAATTCAGCTTTGATCACAGGAATAAATTACATTTTAAGTATATTACAACAGAAAACGTTTATTTTATAATGTAATAATATTACAGATTTTTTTACTGTATTTTTGGTCAAATAAATGCAGCCTTGGTGAGCAGAAGAGACTTATTTCAAAACATCTGACTGATCCCACACTTTTGAACAGTAGTGTATTTAATTGCTGTCAGTGTGAGTTTAGATTTAGGGAAACTCATTTTTATTGTTGCTTTGCACAGTGTTTCGTTTTTAGCAAAGCCTTTTACCTGCGACCAAAACACACAACCAACACACCAATTAGGAAATCTCACAAAGCAGCTTTATTAAAGCTACCCAAAGAGGAAAAACAAGACTTCATTGTGTGCTCGTCCTTTGATCAGATCCGATCAGCGATTCAGATCTCATTAGTCAGCCATTAGTGACAAATTTAGGAGATCTGCCATTTTCAATCTAGTAACCAAGGTAACATTGGTGCTCTTGTTGATAGGAAGGCTCTCCTACGCCACATTGTGTGACAGTTTCATAATTCACAGACTCGGAAAGACACAGACCCTGAATAATAACACAATCCCGAGTCAATTTAACATGTCAGGAACACTAAAACATTAAAGAGCCAATGAAGACTCAATTTACTCATTTAGTGTCGAGATGCAACTGCAACGATCCGTAACCTACAGTTTTCTTACACGATTACACAAGCGATCTACAGCGTTATCATATCCAGAACACTATAGACCTATACTATCATAACACTTGTCATTATAATTCATTTCTGTCATGGGATGTTTCGTTTTTATGGACTTGTGAAGCCTCATCTTCACTCAGTTATTAAGTTTTTGACTTTCAACTCAATTTTTATTATAATCACTTCTTTCTTCATTGACTATCGCTCAAGTTAATCTATGCTATTGAACCTAAAGCAGCAAACCACCCGACAACACACAATGACCAGAGACTGTATTTGCATCTGCTAATTAAATTAACTTTTTATGAGTCACTTGCAATGTCTTTTTTATTTAATTAAAGCTAATTAAAATGACTATGACCCTAAAATAATATGTATGCATTTTTAAAATGAAAACAAACAACCATATGAATTATTCGCTTAACCAGTTGAGGATGTTATGTCTGATTTACCTGATTTCTGGTGACAATTTTGTCCCCAAATGAAACGCATACATACACACTCCCAGACTAATCCAGTAATCACAGTCAGGTTGGCATTATAAATGCTTACTCTAGATTACAGTTTGTCTAAAACTAGATTAATCGCTCTGTTCTGTGGGTCACTAGGCCCAATTAAGGTCAAACGCTTTCCCAATGACTGGACTGATTCATTATGAAGTTTTTTAACCACTTGTTTAACCCTGGCATCACCAGAATGAGAGCATGACAGCATGAGAACAGACGAGTCTTACCTTCTCTGCCGCGTTCCCTTCCTGTCGATGGAGCCCAGACTCTGAAACACACACAAACACAACGTTACAACCAATTTACAGAGATAGTCATCTCAAAGCATTATTATTACAGAATTCTTCATTCTGATTGGTCAGTCGCAACATTCTGTGGTCAAGTATTTTATATAATGAGTATGACACTAAACTGTTTAACTGACTGCTGACCCACCAATCTGTGCTAGTTTCATGTCTCATGCATCCCTCCACACACTTACATCTTACATAATCCAGTCATTTAAACTCTTCATGCCAATTTATTTATTGATTTGATAAGAAGCCGTGACATATACAGTTAAATGGTCTCCAGCACATTGCAATGATGTCTGGACACATTAAACCATATTTATAAGATGGATGGATGGATGGATGGATGGATGGATGGAAAGACAGAGACAGAATGATAGGCAGAACGAACAATGATAGAATGATAGATAGAACGATAGATAGATAGAACGATAGATAGATAGATAGAACGATAGAATGATAGACAGAAAGATAGAACGATAGACACAGAGAATGACAGAATGATAGATAGAATGATAGATAAATAGACAGACAGACAGACAGAATGATAGACAGAATGATAGATAAAATGATAGAACAATAGATAGAATGATAGATAGAATGATAGATAGAATGATAGAACAATAGATAGAATGATAGGTAGAGCGATAGATAGAATGATAGAACGACAGAATGATAGAGAGAATGATAGATAGATAGACAGACAGACAGAATAATAGATAGAATGATAGAACGATAGATAGAATGATAGGTAGAGCGATAGGTAGAATGATAGAATGATAGATTGATAGGTAGAACGATAGAACGATAGATAGAATGATAGGTAGAATGATAGAACGATAGATAGAATGATAGGTAAAACGATAGGTAGAATGACAGAACGATAGATAGAATGATAGAATGATAAATAGAACGATAGGTAGAGAGATAGAATGATAGAACGATAGATAGATAGAATGATAGGTAAAACGATAGATAGAATGATAGACAGAATGATAGGTAGAACGATAGATAGAACGATAGAACGATAGATAGAACGATAGTTAGACAGACAGACAGACAGATGTGGTGACATTTGACATGGTGTGTGTGTTGTTTCAAAGGTAACAGCTGGAGACAGGACGATCACTGCTGTGATTCTGACCTTTACCTGTGAGAGTCTCAGAGACAAAAAAGACAGAATTATAAAATGACATCTAAAGTATGATTTTAAACCTACAGTCACGCAAAGTTGTTTAAACACCTGTTAACGTCTGATGCTGATGTATTTCTTCCACTGACACTGTTTCTCCAGTGCATGAGCTACAGTCAGGAGTCAAGAGCCTCAATCACGCTGACGTTAGTTGTGAATGAAATCACAGAACAGCCTCTTCAATGTCATTTTACACCTCAGCACCCTCAAACCAGAGGAATCAGACAGAAACGACTCTCACTGAGAACATCACTCAACACAGCATGTCTACACGCATCGTGTGTGATAGTGTGCCACAGGTAAAGACGTTTAACAAAACTAACACACACACACACACACACTTCAACAGTCTTCAGACATTCCAGCAATCACATACCTGTGCAGTTCCAATTTCACTTGTCGCACTCGCTTTCTCTTCGTTTAATTTTCTTCAGGTACAGACTAACTAAAACACACGCCGGTGTCTCTATCTGTCTCTCTCTCTCTGCTGGAGGTGTTCTGGAGTTTTTTTTATCACAGCCCGTTTCTTTGCTACTGCTGACTTGGTGTACATTAATTGTGGTTGCCAGGCGATAAGCCTCGCTAACTGTGCAGTAAACACAGAGAAAGAGAAAGAGAGAGAGAGAGAGAGAGAGAGAGAGAGAGAGAGAGAGAGAGAGAGAGAGAGAGAGAGAGAGAGAAAGAGAGAGAAAGAGAAAGAGAAAGAGGGGGTGTTCTAAACGCTGCTGAATACTAATTGCTGTCACAATAAAAGTTAAACGAAAGGCCAGTGGCACATCACACTTAGTGTTTGTTAGAAAGTTGCACCATATAATTGTGGAGCAAAATTGCATAGTGTCACATTTCACATAATTTTTACTCATTAGTGAGCAGGTGCTGTCATATTTTTCCAAATCTGTCCAATAATTCACAAACTAGTTTTATTTTCCCTATGAAATGACCTAACACATGTAATATTCAGAGTATTTATTTCTATTTGACATTTCATTAATGCAGAGGCACGGGCGAGCAGGTATGAAATATTCATTCATTCACATCGGCCCCCGATTCACTCGTTTATCCGTTTATGTGATGCAGTTTCTCTGTTGTTGCATTGATTGAGTTAAAGCGCATCATTAACAGCTCGTCAAATATTCCTTCTGAAGATTATAGACGAGCAGCTGAATGAATGCAATGGAAAAAATGGCTTCAGATGAGGAAGCAGTTGTGCATGATAATTTGTGTTCCTGAAAATGAGCTGCTTTTCTGTTTGGTTTATTGTGAATGAATCTGATCTTCACTGACCCACTGAACTAACAGAGATATTACAATAGATCAACTTTGTTTCATAGTTATAACAAAAGTTCAAGACAAAAATTGTCAATATTATGTTATAAATGAATGATTTTTTTCATGATGCCACTGCATTACATTAAAACATAATGAATACTATATATATATATATATATGTAAATATATTCTTTTTAATAATACAAATTTAAATATATTATTATTTTATAAAATAATTTAAATATAATATAATTTATTAACATTATAAAATTTTAATTGATTATTATTATTTTTATTAATATAAATTAAAATATATTATTATTTTATAAAATAATTAAAATTATATATATATATATATATATATATATATATAAATAAATTGTTTATAGAATAATAACATTTTTATTTATACTTTAATACTAGTAAATTAATACACTTAATAATACAATTAATAATTGTATTATTAACTAACAGGATCTAAAACTAACTAAAAAGGATCATAAATGCTGTACAAATATTTTGCTCATAGTTAGTTCATGTTAACTAATTTTAACAAATGAGACCTTATACTTGTATACTTATACAAAATGTATTTTTATACTATACATGTAATATTTCATATTTTTATACTCAACATTTTCAGTCATTTTTATATACTTTATATAGAAAATACTGACTTTTTTAGTGTTTAATATTAGATACTTGTTTTAATTATGAAATTTGATGCATTAAAACATAATCATAAAAATATCCTGCACTGTAAAATAAATGTTGTTTCAACTTAAAAAAGTAAGTGTTTGCGCTGCCTTAAAAGGTTAAGTTTAGTCAACTTGAAAATATAACGTTGTGACAACTTGGATATTTGAGTTGACTAAAGTTAAAATTTTAAGGCAGCACGAACACATACTTTAAGTTGAAACAACGTTTTTTTTACAGTGTAATTACAATAATTATGTTTTACATTTTTTTTAGAAACAACTACAGAAAAAAGGGGATGGTACAAAAAAGACTTTATGACTGCGTCATTAAAAATACTGCAATAATTTTTTTAATAATTTTAAACACACAAAGTAGAATTTGTGTGTTAAAATTATTAAATTGATATTTTAAAAAATAGTGTTAAAAAATATTTAAAATTTCTATTATAATTTATCATTTAGATTTAAACAGATCCAGCTTTCTAAACTAAAATTTTTAACAAAACTTTCCATGACTTCTCCAGGACTGGAAATCACAATTTCAATGACGACGGGAAACCTGAAAAAAAAATCTTACAAAATGTTATTAGATTACTCACAAATTTATACACTATAAAAGTTATTCTGAGAGATGAAGTCGTGTCTATTTCAGCCGTGCAAATCTATTCTAGTTTCTAGTCGGGGTTCCTGGTCAATCTACAGTACCTAAACAGTACAGTACCTAAAACACAAACACCCCCCCACGCTCACTTCTGTGTGTTGTGTGTCTATAGGAAGGGCAGAACTCCTGAAGAGATGCCTGCTGAGGTTGCCATGGTAGCAGTGTCTCAACCAATCCAAGAGCTCCCATAATGCCATGCAGGGATTTGGGACACAGGCTGGGCATACGTCATTCAAAAGAGACGGTTAATGAAACTAATGATAAATATATGAACATAAACACACGCTGGGAGACTCACGTTCTGTCTTTTAAATTCTGTGTTTAAGTTAAAATCTCAAAAGTCAGTGCCCGTCTCTGGCAGACACATATTCACACCCACTTTAACTAAATGAGGTTGTTCTAGTATGAAATGGAAAATTGGAAACATTTGCAGCACATTATATGAAATGGAAAATCTAAAAGTGTCTCTCTCTCTGTTCGTTTGCCATAATGATCCGCAGTTTAGCTCCCGTCTGCACGCATGGCTGTGCGCTAATTATAATAGAAACTGCTCTCCAAAACATAAGAACTTTTATAATTGTTCTTCCATATTTCTCACTGAATTTCTGTTTATTTTAGACTATAAAACATATACAGTAGCAGTGAAAAGTTTGGAAACACTTGACTGGATTTATGTTTCTCATGATCTAAAAACGCCTTTTGATCTAAAGGCTTCTGCTTATGAGTTTTGTAGACAAACGTAAGGGTGAATTTGTTTATTAAGAAATGGGAGTGTTTGATTTATTTGTAAAATGGCCAAAAAAATAACTACACAAATAAATCAAACAGTCAAAAGCTGATTGAGTCCAGAGTCCAGACACACTGAGCCATAGTTTCCTATCCAAAATACAGTGGGGAGAAGAAGTATTTGATACACTGCCGATTTTGCAGGTTTGCCCACTTACAAAGCATGTAGAAGTCTGTAATTTTGATCATAGGTACTCTTGAACTGTGAGAGACGGAATCTAAAACGAAAATCCAGAAAATCACATTGTATGATTTTTAAATAATTAATTTGCATTTTATTGCATGACATAAGTATTTGATACATCAGAAAAGCAGAACTTAATATTTGGTACAGAAACCTTTGTTTGCAATTACAGAGATCATACGTTTCCTGTAGTTCTTGACCAGGTTTGCACACACTGCAGCAGGGATTTTGGCCCACTCCTCCATACAGACCTTCTCCAGATCCTTCAGGTTTCGGGGCTGTCGCTGGGCAATACGGACTTTCAGCTCCCTCCAAAGATTTTCTATTGGGTTCAGGTCTGGAGACTGGCTAGGCCACACCAGGACCTTGAGATGCTTCTTACGGAGCCACTCCTTAGTTGCCCTGGCTGTGTGTTTCGGGGTGGTGTCATGCTGGAAGACCCAGCCACGACCCATCTTCAATGCTCTTACTGAGGGAAGGAGGTTGTTGGCCAAGATCTCACGATACATGGCCCCATCCATCCTCCCCTCAATACGGTGCAGTCGTCCTGTCCCCTTTGCAGAAAAGCATCCCCAAAGAATGATGTTTCCACCTCCATGCTTCACGGTTGGGATGGTGTTCTTGGGGTTGTACTCATCCTTCTTCTTCCTCCAAACACGGCGAGTGGAGTTTAGACCAAAAAGCTCTATTTTTGTCTCATCAGACTACATGACCTTCTTCCATTCCTCCTCTGGATCATCCAGATGGTCATTGGCAAACTTCAGACGGGCCTGGACATGCGCTGGCTTGAGCAGGGGGACCTTGCGTGTGCTGCAGGATTTTAATCCATGACGGCGTAGTGTGTTACTAATGGTTTTCTTTGAGACTGTGGTCCCAGCTCTCTTCAGGTCATTGACCAGGTCCTGCCGTGTAGTTCTGGGCTGATCCCTCACCTTCCTCATGATCATTGATGCCCCACGAGGTGAGATCTTGCATGGTGCCCCAGACCGAGGGAGATTGACTGTCATCTTGAACTTCTTCCATTTTCTAATAATTGCGCCAACAGTTGTTGCCTTCTCATCAAGCTGATTGCCTATTGTCCTGTAGCCCATCCCAGCCTTGTGCAGGTCTACAATTTTATCCCTGATGTCCTTACACAGCTCTCTGGTCTTGGCCATTGTGGAGAGGTTGGAGCCTGTTTGATTGAGTGTGTGGACAGGTGTCTTTTATACAGGTAACAAGTTCAAACAGGTGCAGTTAATACAAGTAATGAGTGGAGAACAGGAGGGCTTCTTAAAGAAAAACTAACAGGTCTGTGAGAGCCGGAATTCTTACTGGTTGGTAGGTGATCAAATACTTATGTCATGCAATAAAATGCAAATTAATTATTTAAAAATCATACAATGTGATTTTCTGGATTTTTGTTTTAGATTCCGTCTCTCACAGTTGAAGAGTACCTATGATAAAAATTACAGACTTCTACATGCTTTGTAAGTGAGCAAACCTGCAAAATCGGCAGTGTATCAAATACTTGTTCTCCCCACTGTAATTACTTCTCGATCAATTAAAAAGACCCCAAAACTGAATGTGTCTTTTGTTGGCATATGATCCAATTTAGTCCAATTTTGTTTAAAATATTCAGGAGTAGTTGTTCAGCAAGGACAAGCACATTGAAACTGACATGACGTGATATTTAAACTAACAAAATGACAGGAAATAATCTGATTCAGTCACAATATCAAAATCATTTCAAAATCAAGAGAGAAATGGACAGTACTTAATTTCCTTGATAACTAGGAGCTGAGACTATATTCCAGATACTATGAAGCCATAATTTTATGCAAAACAGACCAAAATGTTTGCCATTATTTACTTAAAATAAGTCATATAAATCTATATTCTTTTCAGGATTTTCAAAATGTCCATGACTGTTAATCTGGTTTAATTTTATTTTAAAGCTAATTTAAATATTCCCTGAACGCATCCGTTTGTTTGTGTAGTGCATAAAATATAATAAAATAAAATAAAATGTACCTGATATGTTTTGTTGAGAAGCCTAATAAAATAAAATACATTTCCCTGATATGTTTACAGTGTTTTCAGACCTTGAGAAGCCTGTTTTTAAAATACATAAAAAAATAAATAAATCAATCAAATAAAAATTTCCCTGATGTTTTTTTTAGTTTTCAAGACCTTGAGAAGCCTGTTTTTAAAATGCATAAAAATAAAATAAAATAAATTTCCCTGAATGTTCTAGTTTTTTCAGACCTTCAGAAGCCTGTTTTTAAAATACATAAAAATAAATAAAATACATTTCTCTGATATGTTTTGCAGTTTTTCAAGACCTTGAGAAGCCAGTTTTTAAAATACATAAAAATAAAATTAAATAAAAAAAAATTAAATAAAAATTTCCCTGATGTTTTTTTTTTTTTAGTTTTTCAAAACCTTGAGAAGCCTGTTTTTAAAATATATATATATATATAAAAAAAAAAATACATTTCCCTGATATGTTTTACAGTTTTTAGACCTTCAGAAGCCTGTTTTTAAAATACATAAAAATAAAATAAAATAAAATAAAATACAATACATTTCCTGATATGTTTTACAGTTTTTTCAGACCATGAGAAACCTGTATATAAAGAGTGACCTCGGAGCAATAAAACATTCCTCTGGGTGAGGATGCTGTGGAAACATCTGTTTATGTATCTGTTTATGTGTATTGCATAAAAAATAATGAAATAAAATAAAATACAAATTCACCGATATGTTTTACTGTTTTTTATACCATGCAAAGCCTATATTTAAAATAGACAAAAATAAAATCAAATAAAAATTCCCTGATAAGTTTTACGGTTTTTCAAGACCATGAGAAACCTGTATATAAAGAGCGACCTCGGAGCAATAAAAGATTCCTCTGGGTGAGGATGCTGTGGAAACAGGGAATGTGTCAGAATGAAAGAACCGCAGATCTGCGTTCAGTGTCACTGGACAATTAACATGGCCGTGATGTGAGTTATAGTGAGCGACACAGACGCTCACGAGCATGTGTGTGTCTGCTGATGGGTGTGGCTAGCACCATCTACCACGGCTTGCGGTTACTGTGGGGAGCGACTGAATGCTACCCATAAATCTCTGCAGTGTAGCCACCTCAAATCAGGGTAATGGGGCTAGAAGACATGCTGTCATCCGCATGATGAAGTCATTCGCATGCAGACCGATGCCAGCCGCGGCGGTGGGTCCGTCAGACACCACTGATTTACTGACTGCCGCGCAACGGCCCGTATCTACATTTCCAATCAGTTTTTTTGCTTTATTATGGGTGTGGGTCTCCATATTGAATGTCTTTTCTCAAAACAATGACTGTGACCGGTCCAGCACACAGCCAAGACCACAAAAATCAGTTTAGGTCATCTTTACATGTTCTCTTTCTCACGGATCTCTCTGTTTATTTTCCTTCATTAGTATTAAACAAGCCATCAGACATCAAACATTTCTCTGGCTCTCATTGTGAAGCGTGTGCTCAACTTTCTGCTGAAATCAGAATGAAAAACGAGATAAAAAGAGAAGGGAGGAGTAGATTTTTAAAAAAGCAAAGCAACAGACAGCAAAAGAAGACCTGGATAAGTGGAGACGGGTGTTGAGCAGGTTATGATGGTCCAGGTCGCCCCTACTGGTGAATGCTGCAACTACACCATCTGGATCCAATGCCCGCCAATCAAACTTAACAGTTTATTTTAATGAAATAATTACTATTGGAAGCAATATATAAATCACAAATTGATTAGGAATGATAACGAACAGTTCTTTCCAGGTATTATTAATGCATCACAGGTCTGTTCTGTTAGATTGCTGTACAGTATACAGTATACGACAGACAGACAGATGGATGGATGGATGGATGGAAAGACGGCTAGATAGATAGATAGATAGATAGATAGATAGATAGATAGATAGATAGATAGACAGACACACAGACGGACGGACGGACGGATGGATAGATAGACAGATGGATGATGTATGGATGGATAGATGGATAAGCAGATTGATAGACAGACAGACAGATGGATGGATAGACGGATAGATAGATACATAGACGGACGGACGGACGGACGGACGGACGGACGGATGATGTATGGATGGATAGACGGATAGATAGACAGATAGATGGATAGATAGATGGATAGATGGATAGATAGATAGATAGATAGATAGATAGATAGATAGATAGATAGATAGATAGATAGATAGACAGACAGACAGACAGACGGACGGACGGACGGACGGATGATGTATGGATGGATAGATGGATAAGCGGATGGATAGACAGACAGACAGACAGATAGATGGATGGATGGATGGACAGATGGACAGACAGACAGATGGATGGATGGATAGACGGATAGATAGATAGATAGATGGATAGATAGACGGATAGATAGATAGACAGACAGACAGACAGACAGACAGACAGACGGACAGACAGACGACGGACGGATGATGTATGAATGGATAGATGGATAAACGGATGGATAGACAGACAGACAGACAGATAGATGGATGGATGATTGATAGACAGATAAACGGACAGATAGATAGATAGATAGATAGATAGATAGATAGATAGATAGATAGATAGACGGATGGATGGATGGATGGATGGATAGAGGAGTAAAAAGTGATCTGTCAGACGTTTCATCTATATAGTAGAATCTTTAAGGGGTTAAAATCATGGGATCATTTTAAGGATTTAGTTTTAATTAATTAACTTATTTTATTTCTTAATTTTTATTTAATTGTTATGAATTAAACAGCTTGTAAACATAATTTATCACTAGAAAAAATGGAAATAACCTGTTAAAGATAAAAGTATTATGCAATCATTTAAGACATTTCTCCTTATTTAGAACATTTTTTGCATAAAATTGAGTCAAGAACTCTAGAGTTCTAAATAGAACCCCATTGAAACTTTTGTTTCTAAGAGTGAAGTATTAGATTTAATCTGAAATAAATGATTCTAAGATCCAGTTCATATCCTGAAGTTCTGTAGCTGTAATAGTACAATTATCTACTCCACAAGGAAAAAGAATCTACATGAAAAGACGCCTCATATAACACACTAAAGAAACTGCAGTAAAACGAACTAAATACCAAAATAAACTCCTGTGGCGATTTGTTTACTTGTTTGTCTTCTTTGACGTGTTTGCTTTAGCCAGCATACGTGTGTGTCTGATAGGCTCTATATCATGTTCCGCGCACAGGGTTAGGAACCATCTCCGATTATTTGCTGACACAAGAGGAAAACTCATTTTGGTTTGGAGTCGGGACCCAGGCATGGAGACAGACCAAGAGACCAAGAGTAAAAGAGAGAGAGAGGGAGACGCTCTGATTCACACCTCTCCATTCCCACGGTATTTGGTTTGTTTACGTGCCGCAGTCAGACACAAAAACAGTCACATAAACGCAGACGTGCACAACAACAAACCACACTCAGTAGCTAAGCTGAATTATCAGCAAGGAATGACGACTGACTCACCACTATGACTTTTCTTTTTGATCTTTATTGCTGCCTTTATCTTGATTGTGCAAATAAAAAGGAAATTAAAATGAGAATTTTGTGGTTTTTAATCAAATGTTGACAAAAATCCTTTTTTAGCACATATTCACATTTAAAATATGCAGTCTTTTTCTTCTGGGAAACAATCAACTATATTGATGACTCATCCTGGACTACACAGATTTTTGTCCAATCAAATGCTCTGGAATGTGAATGCCCCTCCCACTGATTCCACATGCAAACAACTAAGTACAAAATCATTATGGCTGCGTAACTTATTTGCGTCGCCAAATTAAATTGCCAGGATTATAGTTGTCTATTCATCTTAATCACTCTTTCCCTGTCATTGACAGAATTTTCCGACAGTCCATGTTTTCACTGTTATATGGTAGGGGGCGATATTACACATCTTCTGAAAGAGTACAGAATCTCCAGATCAAAACAGAGGCGAAGAAGAAGCAGAAACAAGTGATAGAAGCATTGCTTACGCACATGTAAAATAACGTAATCATTAAACATTAAACAGTATATAAATCAAAATATATATAGGACTGTGCAAGTGTTGATGGCTGGCGGGGAAAGAGTTAAGCTGTGATTGGAAAAAAGTATTTTAAACTACAAAAAACCTGAACTTTCAAGAAATAATAATCTGTAATGTAAATAATTTAAAATAAAGTATAATTAAATAAATTACAGAAAATAAATACAGTAAAATAAAATTATTAAAATAAAAAAATAAAAAAATTATATATATATATATATATATATATATATATATATATATATATATATATATATATATATATATATATATATAAATAAAAATAAAATAAATAAATAAAATAAAATAAAATAAATAATATGCCGAGTGAACAAATCTTCATTATTCTTTTTTCCGGTGCTGTTTATTTCTGCGTCATGGTAGCTGAAGTGATCTAAAACCCAAACTTGCTGAATACCTGAAGCCTGAGCGCGTAAACGCACACAGACACGGACGCAAATGCACTCACACATGCATGGCATTTCGGAAGAAAATACCACAGACTCCACAGCTCAGCAGAGCTAATAAATAAAGGGGTCGGGGCGCCACCTCAAACCTTTCCAGTGTGTGTGTGTGTGTGTGTAAGCTGAGGGGAGCTCTATGGGAAATGCACAGGTCTAAAGTTGCATCACCAGAGCATCAGTCTCTCTCTCCTTTACTGGCCTTCTGTCTGTAACTGAAACTCTGAGCGCGCTCAGTGACCTCAATGAGTACTGCACTAATGAAAAAGACAGTGACTGAGTGTGTGAGAGAACATTTGTGTTTCAACAGCTCTGAAAAATGCCCTAGTTTTTATTTTGGCTCTCAGATTCAGTTTAGCTTTAGTTTAGATTTAATGGTGAATAAATAGCAGGACTACCAAATTTAAATTACATTAATAAAAATTACTTGTATATGTTTAGCAGCAATTTATTTTTAACATTGTTTGCCATTAAAATACTTTAGTTATTTATCTTCTAAACTCCTAATAATAAATGTTTTAGCAAATATGCACTTTTACATTTACAGTCTCTCTCTCTTCCGTTAGTGTTATTTTAATATCACTGATATTATAGTTATAGTGTATAGATATTATATTATAGTGTATTATAGTTTTTGTTAATATTTTTAATTAGATTTTATTTTTATATTTTCTGTTTTTATTTATTTATTTATTTTAAAGTTTTAGTAATTTTGTTGTGTGATTTTGTAATTTTTATTAGGTTTTTTTATTTTTTATATGTGTGTATTGTTTTTTATTAAGACTTAGTTTTTAGTTTTAGTTATTTAAAAACTAACCTAAAACTAAAACACTGAAAATGTGTATATGCCCTAGCCAAATTTAAAAAAATGTATATTACTTGTGAACACACATTTAAAAACATGTACACTCACACTCCAGTCATATCAATAGCTTAACATGTAAATAAACCATTTTATTTCACAGTGGATCACCTCATGGGGTGCCATGTTGAGATCACATGATCAGCTATAATCACAGAATAAATTATTCATGGCTCTCTATAAATAGATTTAGTAACTGAAAACGTTTGCACTAAATGTCAGTATAACTCTAAAGGCCAATTCATACCGCACAGACAGACACCATCAGATGCCATCAGACACCAGGCATGACGCAAGTGTTTTTTGCTAGTTTCAGCCCGACGCAGTTATCATTTTCACGTCCAGTGCCACGTTGTTTAAATAGTAAATGCACTGGCGCCCATCTGTTCGCCCATGGGCCATGGGTCTGAAAACAAGGTGTGTTCAGGCGCATTGTTGGCGCTTTGCTATTTTGAGGAACTGAAAACGACTGCGCCATTGACCAACAAAAACCTGGTCTAAAGTCAATAGCGCAGTATTTTTTGTTATTTAAAGGGTGCGTTAGTACAGCGCACATACACTCTGCTTATTACACACACAGGGACGCGCAGCAGCACACACACATTTTTAAATATTAAAAATAAAAGAATTCCTCTCTGGAGAAGCGTTCAGTCTTTCTGCTCGCAAATTGTAAATAGCGAATCCGCCATGGTGCGAGCGCAACTGGCTTTTAAAGGGAATGAGAGATGAGACTCTGATTGGTTTATTGCACGTTACGCCCAAAACACACCCATGACTCATTAACCCCTTTAGTGTCAAGGATCGCCGACGGCCCCAGATTACTGTTGTTCAACATTCACTGCTCGTTAAAACATCACAGTCTTACTTTATCTGGACAAACTCAGTATCATTAGACAGATTAAAGACTCCAGCTTCGATATTTGAACACTGTTTATGATAAAACTGGGTTGCAGTGACATAAATTTCTTAATTTATGTCAGGAGTGCAAAATAATCGATCTATAATGAACGATATTTTGAATTGAATATCACACGCAAATGAATTCTCTTTGTCTGCTGCGGTTCAGTTGTGTCCACACAGCTGCAATGAACAGCGTTTGCTATGGCTCTTAGTTCAAAAGTGAAATATTGATTTATTATCACGTTTGCAAAATATTTCGTCATACAGAATACCATTTCTATTCATTTCCCACTGAATTATCCGATCTGAAAAGCTGAAACAGTATACAGAGCTCTCTCCGTCTCTCCTCTTCCTGATTTGCGTCAGATATGAGTCATCACTCGTTCATTCGTCCTCTAGAGCTGTCAATCATCTTTATTGCCCTCCTGCATGACGCTCTTCTGTGTACACTTCCTCATTCTGTCTCTGTGAAGAACGAACCAATTCTACATTTCAACGCCTGAACTAAGAAGCTAATAAACACACGATAACTATGGCATAAGGTTTTTGTGTGATTATTCATGTGATTTCGGCTATTTTATATCAATAATGGATGTTTACATTATAAATGCTAAGCAGGTGTAGCGATGAACTCCATATAAAATGTTTTAACATCACCATATGAATGAAATCCCCATTAGATTGCGACAGGAAGCTAATACAAACACTCGATGGTGGTCTCAAGTGACATTTTGAGTGAAAGTGTAATTTTAATCTTTTAAATTGTGTTATGTAGCTTGATGCTAACTGTAGCTCTAATGCACCTGTGGGACTAGGAGCTTTATCTATTTTGTTACAATAATTCACATAAGGTTCCAAGGATGTTTTTTTTTTTTTAGAAAGACTTCAGATAATATGTGGATTACTGTAAAGTGCTGTTAATGGGCAAGTCATCATGCCAGCATAAAGGCTATAATAGCTGAATACAAACAAAAGAATAACAATAAAAGAATAATGAGGATTAAGTCTCATACTCTCAGAGGTGTAAAACGATCGTCGAGTGAGGACATTGTAGCATTAATTGAGCTGTTCTCCTCGCCAGACATTAGACTGCAAGACTGCAAATGGGTGTTTTTTTAGGCCAACAACATATTTGATATTGACCTTCTCTAAAAGCTCACATCACGTGGGCTTAGAAAATGTTTAATAAAATTCATAGTTTTGGACATAACAGCCTCAGATTTGAAATGAAACATGACCACACTTGTGGCTTCACTTTAGTTGTGGTTATAAGTTGTTATACTACATTCACATAATATTTTTATACATTTAAAAATATATTTAAAAATATATTCTTAATATTTTTTGTTTTTATATTTGAGCCTATATATCTCCATATTAATAACAGTCTGAGTAATTCCGAGTCTTGAACTGTAAACTCTCAAGTGTTGGCTTTCTAGAAATATGTTGGTTATGTGTCTATTTAGAATAACTTGTGAGCAGCAGCCTTTTTATTTTGGGTATGTCAAAATGCCCCACTTGTCAAAATGGGGGGGTAACAGGCAAGGGATTAAGAGACTATGTACAACCCTTTCGGACCATGCACCGGGCACACCGGCCATTTTCTCCGTTGTTAAACTAGCAAAGTGGATTCGGACACGCCCTAAGTGCACCTGCGCCATGAGCTGGAGGAATGTCTGAGAAGTGGCCTACTGTAATCTGGTGTTGGTCTATGCCTGTTGGTGCATATTGGCCTTAAGACAACCGTCATCAGTCAACAGTGCCACAAAATACTACTTGCATATGCAAACTTACATATTTCTATGCAAGTTAGTAGGTGCTTAACTGTGAATGACATAACCGTTTCACCTGTAATTTTGATTTGCTCTCCTCCACAATTCCTAAAAACGTGTGTGGGAGCTACAGAGGTTTTCATTCATGGCTCAGCCTTACAAGAACTACGGCACATTCCTGCATCCACCAAGTAGCAATCTGCCCCAAAACACACACACACACACACAAATATTTATTACAGCACACCAGGGGGAAATGCATCCTAAGATGAGCGCATCCTCCTGGCATCCTGACCATCCCGTATTCCTGGTAAGCATCTTACTATCGGCACTAGTCATTTAGCAGATGCTTTCATCCAGCAGCATCATGGCACAGACAGCCCTGTTGTAGCAGCTCGGGGTTAAGTGCACCGCTCGAGAGCACAATGGATACAGGATCTCTGTAAATCTCCAGTTCATGGATCGAACCCACGCCAGGGTTCAATCTGTAACCTTTGGGCTGCAAGCCCAGATCCGTAACCATGACAGCACTGCAAACACACACACACACACACACACTAGTAAATGAGGTCAAATCACACCAAATTAATTCAATTACATCCAAATCATTTAATATTCTCACATAATGCTGATGCAGAGATCAACAGATCAGGGTTATTTGTATCAAAATGTCTTGTTTGTTTCCCTGGTTTATTTTGGGCTGCACAAATGAACATGGAAATTAAAATATTATCAATTACATCAAAAAATAGATTGCTAAATTGCTATAGGAAGCTTTCATCTAAGTATTAATGCATTATGCATTATTAATGCGAATTAACTAAATGCATTAATTGTGTTAAATCAATATTTAATAATGCTGAAACAGACGCAAACGTCTTTTAATGTGCAGATCAATAAAATGGCATACACATTTGCAACTAATTGTGCTTAATTAATCAGCATCTCGTGTAAATATCTTGATTAAAATTTAAATATTATGGATTATGACTGACCAAATTTACCTGTAACTTTGTTATCTTTTTTATTTTATGAATTGCTATTGCATCTAAATATTGATGCATTTAGTCAAATGAACTAAATGCATTAATTGCATTAAATCAATGTTATGGCATAAAATATATTTAATAATGTGTCAAATGTGGTCAAATATGATCCATAAAATCACATAAAATGCCAATTATTAATGAAAATATTAATGCCAAATGTATATTTGATATATGTTATTCATTGTGTTTAATTTGATTAACTAATCAGCATATCATGTAAACAATTGTATTAAAATTTAAATATTATGGAATTTTTATATCTGAAAAATACCAGCTGTAACTTTTTGATTTTGTAAATTGCTATAGAAAGCTTGAATACATGTAAATATTCATCTACATATTAATGTTTTTAGTCAAACTGACTAATGTATTAATTGTGTTAAATTAATTTAATGGCATTAAACATATTTCGTAATGTTGTCAATACATGCCAAATTTGATACATGTGATTAAATGTGTTTAATTTGCTTAATCTTCATATCATGTTTGAATTTCATGTGACTAGACATTTATATTATATTATTTACAGTATTATTTATTATCTCGGGGTGTGGTGCCATTGAGGCATTCCTCACACAGACATGCGTCCAGAACAAAGAGCCGCGCGCCAGACGCCAGGGATAAAGAGATATCAGCCCCTCTCTCTTTCACTCTTTCTCTGCAGCTCTCTGTCAACCCCTCCATCCCAGCTTTAGCCGTCCTTTCATCTCCCAGCCGTCCACTGGTGCTAACTTTCCACTCGCTCTACTCCCCTCTATCGCTCTCAGAAGGGAGAGAGAGAACGACAGCCAATCAGAGCGCTCGAAACGCTGACGCTATCGCTGCAGAACATGAATATAATTTCCTCAAAATTCCAGAACGGAAAAAACTTTAATGTCCCGCTGAGACCCGGATCAGACCCTGGAATCTGGGGGATTTGAGATAGCGAGAGCCCGATCTATGAATGGACACACACCTGTGTGTGTGTATATGTGTGTGATAACAGATAAATATTAGAGTACTATGCTTTGGTGTCTCAAAATGGCACTGTACGCTCACATGCATGTTCTGTGTTCAATACTGTGTGATAGTATTGTCAATGTGCGCATGTGTGTGTTTGTGTTACTATGGAGGCCTGCATCAGTGTAGCCCATGCTAATGTGTTTTTACACTGGAATATTTAAGCGCGCTAAAAGTAGCAGCAGAGAAGCTTTCGCCTACGCCAATGCAGGGACCTGCTCCATGGAAATTTGCAAGCGCATGTCCATGTGTGTGTGTGTGTGCATGTGCGTAGACAGGTCTCAATACATTCCATTCCTGTCTTAATGGAGGCTTACGGCGGCCTTTGAGTGTCTGTGTGAATAAATAGAAGCCAGCAGCCCAGAATACCTGTTTCCTGAACAGGATTATGCCAAGAGCGTACACACACACACATTCATACACTGATTCACACACTCACATGCACATATTGAGACATACACACTGACCTGTACAATATCTCTACATTTAAATCAAAGTTTAAAATTGACATACATGATATTTGATCAGATGGTTGCATGCTAGCTAGTTGAAAAAGCAAATTGAATTCTTGTTTTCTTTACCTGTTATACAGAAGCATCTGACGTATTTCAATATATTATATACTAGAGTTGACTAGAATGGGTTTGGAAAGAAAAAAGACAACAAACAGCCTCATAAAGATCAAAAACTTCCCTAAAAATTATATAATATAATATAATAATATAATAAATAAATATAATATAACATTATAATATAATATAAATTTATGAGAGTTTGATACTGCTCTCAAACACAGAAACATTAGAAAACATAGAAAAAACTATTTTAAAAGTTTTAAAAATGGCCTTATTCCATAATAAATTAATAAATAAATAATAAATAAATAGATAGATAAATTAAAATGTAAGAAAAATTTCTGACATTCCTTTAAAACACAGAAACAAGGGAAAACAGAGAAAAATTTTTTATAAAAAGTTGTAAAAATGCCCCTATTCCATAATAGATTTGAACACATCCGAAGCTCAGATTGGATTCAAAAATCCAGTTTTAGCTCTCCATTGAGAAAGAATGACTTTTGGATGATCTTTTGCTGGAAGTACAAAACCAAATGTTAGAAACTGAATGTTAATATAATTTTAGCTCACATGCAAATGACAGTTAAGTAAACATACACACACAATGCTAACTGTATCAATCTATTAGTGTCTGTAATGAACATCACACACACACACACACACACACACACCTGTGTCTCAGACAGCGCTGAGAGCTGTCTGCTGTCTAATGCTTGTCTGTCTGCTGTAGTGAGTGATTTATGGACACCGTGTGTGTGTGTGTGTGTGTGTGTGTGTGTGTGTGATGTGTTATCAGTGTCAAAGACATGCGGGACATGAGGACATGGTCCAGTTCAGCCTCTCTCTGTCCATCTCAGACATATCAGCTTCTGTCGTCAGGTAGAAAGTGACAACATGGAAAAATATGCAGCATATTTTCTGTCCTACTTCAAAAAAAAAAAAAAAGGTTCCAACCCCAATGATTCAACATCAGTTATTCATAGGAACAATCACTCTAGGATTTTTAGCGAGATTGGTCTTAAAATAGTGTTGGAACAACTTCTGCTTGGTCTAAAAGTTCAGTCGCTATTTTTTTTTTCTAGAAGTCATTCAGCTAGTTTTTCATCCTTTGCATTGCAGCCAACAAAACAAAAATGATGATTTACAATATAACAATGTCAAAATGATTTTATGAAAAGAGCTGCTATGCCTTACTGATAACTGATAACATTACAACCAAGGTTTACAGCCCTGCTATTCCCTGATATTTTCACATCAATACAAAGCAGTAAAACAATTGCAATATGAGAATAATTAGAAATCAACATGAAACTGACATTTGCTAACCAGTAAAGCATGTTTTTCCATGTGACACAAAACTTTCAGTGTGAGAGCCCGAGAGGGTTTATGTGACAACAAATGATTCACAAAATACAAAGATTTAACTCAATTCAATCGAATGCTATAATTACTCACATATGCATTATATTTACAAACGCTCAAAGGCAAACAGCTCATTGAGCGCGCACACAATTACACGTGTGCGCACATACGGTCTGATGTTTAACATTCCATTTATTGAATAATGGGTGTTGTCATGACAACAGTCCAAAAGACGGAAAATGAAAGAAAAAACACACAAACCCTGAGATGAGATGTAGGTGTGCATGTTAACATCATCTTTAAATAGACTGGGTTGTTTTGGGCTGTTTTTTTTGAAGTCAGAAATCCAGCTTTGTTTAATACACAAATAAAAGATATGAGCGTAAAGCTTGCTGGATCACATTACTATGATTTATCTTTGAAACTGAGCTTGCTTTGTATTCCTAACAAGCTATAGCTTTCAAATGTCGGATTTGATTCCTTCATTAAATCGAATCAGATGAACACAAGCTTGACACCTGACACCAAAATAAGTTCCAAATAGCCTTCATACTGAAACCTATGATGAAATACATGACAGCTGTAAGAGCATGTCCTTTCGAAAACCATCTGTTTTGCCCAGTTAATGTCCGTCTTTCCGACACAAAAGCTCAGAAAGTCTCTGTTATCTCTTTTCTCTCTGGAAGATCTTTGAAGATCGTCTGCGTCTCTGATGGTGTCAAAGTTCCTTCACGCTCACCTGGGAACGTGACAGGAATGAGAAAGCCCTAAAAAACATCTTCAGTGATGTTGAACCCATGAAAGCTAAAAGAAGAATTAGACTGACAGACAGAAATAAAAATGTCTATGATACGCCCCAATTATAACACCACCCTGGAGCTATAAGAGGAAGTAGATTGGTGATATTTAATATGGCAACAAGTAAGACTGAAGGAGGATGTAGCTAAAATATTTCAAATATTCATTATATACCAAGATTTAAATTTTTGCACAAAAAATATTAATAAAAACTCATCCTTCAGAGGAACCATCATTTCAATAAACCAGATTTAAAACGTTTATATAGTAAAAAAAGAAAAATAAATGTGATATAAATAAGTAAATATTGATACGCATATTTCATTTTGTATTTATTTTACTAAGATATTTTAACATATTTTTGATATTTAATATTGTATTAAATAGTATGTCTGAGTGATGCAGAATAATATTATTTTCAGCCTTGTTTAGATATTCATTATGTCAAGATTGCTTAGTGCAAAGTTTTTGCAGTAAAAACAAACAATAAAAATAAAAATAATAATAATAATAATAAAACACCATTTTTCACATGATTTCATGGGAAATCTTCATTTTAACCAACCAGATTTAAAACAGATTTAAAATGTCTGAAGAAAAAAAGTTTACTAAATGAACACAAAAATATAAAATATGCAAGGATATAGTAATAAAAGTAAAAGATCTAGTTCAAAAAATATTTTAAAAACTTTTTTTATATTTATACATCTTATATTTTTATATTATTTATAGATTTTGTATTTATATACATTATATTTACTAAAATATTTTATAAAAATTTGCTACATGACACAAATGAATCTTGAATTTAAAGTTTTGAATCAGGTAATTGAAACTTACAGTTTAAACTGAATCAAACTCTAACGCTCTACTGCTTTTGCTACTTGAAAGTTATTAAATCATCTCTGTCTTCAGTTGCAAGACTAAGAGTAATCACAAAGCTAGACTAATGACACAATCTTCTGGATTTGGATTTTGGGTTGTGTTTATGCTGACTGGCTGCATCAATGCGTTTTATTTCCAGTTTTAACATTCAAAGCTTCAGTCTGCAAATAGAGCTAAAGCCAATCCAAGAGTTCTCATGGTTACAAAACATGCTGGTCTGAAATGTGCATGGCACAGAGCATGTAGTGTGTGTGTATGCGTGATGGAGTAGACAGATTCAGAGACATAGACACATATTTATAAACACACACATGCATGCACACACACACACACACACACACACACACACACACACACACACACACACACACACACACACACTCCTCTTCTTGTAGTAGCGCTCTGTGTAAGTAGGATTTCCAAGGACTGTTTGTAAGCATATGAAGGGCTGCATTCTCTGGGTGTACTGCTGGGAGACAGCCAGTCCACACACACACATACACGTATATATTTATACACCCTTCACGTTGAACAACCAATAAGTGTCAGTTTATTAAAAACAAAATGGAGTCTCTGACAGAAGGCTGCAGACCATGAAGGCAAAAGCAAAACAACTGTAAACAAGCCGTAATAAATCCACCCACTTCAACCATGAGGAATCCACTGAATCAGTCCACCTTAAAGGCGCGTTCACACTCAAAGAGATTTGGAGTGATAAAGCATCCAGAAGTCAGTTTCAGTGATAGTTGGCGATTTACACTGCGCTAACCTGGTGCATTTGTCAGTCCACACTGAACACGTAAATGTTGCGGGATGCAAAACAATCAATCACAAAACAACAACACAAGAAACAAAAAACGCATTTGTATGAGACCAATGCGGTTCATTCTCGTGTTACGCAGCACGTTTAAGCTTCCTCAAGAACCAATGAGGTTCATTCTCGTGTTACGCAGCACGTTTAAGCTTCCTCAAGAACCAATGAGGTTCATTCTCGTGTTACGCAGCACGTTTAAGCTTCCTCAAGAACCAATGAGGTTCATTCTCGTGTTACGCAGCACGTTTAAGCTTCCTCAAGAACCAATGAGGTTCATTCTCGTGTTACGCAGCACGTTTAAGCTTCCTCAAGAACCAATGAGGTTCATTCTCGTGTTACGCAGCACGTTTAAGCTTCCTCAAGAACCAATGAGGTTCATTCTCGTGTTACGCAGCACGTTTGAGCTTCCTCAAGAACCAATGAGGTTCATTCTCGTGTTACGCAGCACGTTTGAGCTTCCGCAAGAACCAGTGAGGTTCATTCTCGTGTTACGCAGCACGTTTGAGCTTCCTCAAGAACCAATGAGGTTCATTCTCGTGTTACGCAGCACGTTTGAGCTTCCTCAAGAACCAATGAGGTTCATTCTCGTGTTACGCAGCACGTTTGAGCTTCCGCAAGAACAAGTGAGGTTCATTCTCGTGTTACGCAGCACGTTTGAGCTTCCTCAAGAACCAGTGAGGTTCATTCTCGTGTTACGCAGCACGTTTGAGCTTCCTCAAGAACCAATGAGGTTCATTCTCGTGTTACGCAGCACGTTTGAGCTTCCTCAAGAACCAGTGAGGTTCATTCTCGTGTTACGCAGCACGTTTGAGCTTCCTCAAGAACCAATGAGGTTCATTCTCGTGTTACGCAGCACGTTTGAGCTTCCGCAAGAACCAGTGAGGTTCATTCTCGTGTTACGCAGCACGTTTGAGCTTCCGCAAAAACCAATGAGGTTCATTCTCATGTTACGCAGAACGTTTGAGCTTCCGCAAGAACCAGTGAGGTTCCTTCTCTTGTTACGCAGCACGTTTGAGCTTCCTCAAGAACCAATGAGGTTCATTCTCGTGTTTACGCAGCACGTTTGAGCTTCCTCAAGAACCAATGAGGTTCATTCTCGTGTTACGCAGCACGTTTGAGCTTCCTCAAGAACCAATGAGGTTCATTCTCGTGTTACGCAGCACGTTTGAGCTTCCTCAAGAACCAATGAGGTTCATTCTCGTGTTACGCAGCACGTTTGAGCTTCCGCAAGAACCAATGAGGTTCATTCTCGTGTTACGCAGCACGTTTGAGCTTCCTCAAGAACCAATGAGGTTCATTCTCGTGTTTACGCAGCACGTTTGAGCTTCCTCAAGAACCAGTGAGGTTCATTCTCGTTTTTACGCAGCACGTTTGAGCTTCCTCAAGAACCAGTGAGGTTCATTCTCGTGTTACGCAGCACGTTTGAGCTTCCTCAAGAACCAGTGAGGTTCATTCTCGTGTTACGCAGCACGTTTGAGCTTCCTCAAGAACCAATGAGGTTCATTCTCGTGTTAGGCAGCACGTTTGAGCTTCAGCAAGAACCAATGAGGTTCATTCTCGTGTTACGCAGCACGTTTGAGCTTCCTCAAGAACCAATGAGGTTCATTCTCGTGTTACGCAGCACGTTTGAGCTTCCTCAAGAACCAATGAGGTTCATTCTCGTGTTACGCAGCACGTTTGAGCTTCCTCAAGAACCAATGAGGTTCATTCTCGTGTTACGCAGCACGTTTGAGCTTCCTCAAGAACCAATGAGGTTCATTCTCGTGTTACGCAGCACGTTTGAGCTTCCTCAAGAACCAGTGAGGTTCATTCTCGTGTTACGCAGCACGTTTGAGCTTCCGCAAGAACCAGTGAGGTTCATTCTCGTGTTACGCAGCACGTTTGAGCTTCCGCAAAAACCAATGAGGTTCATTCTCGTGTTACGCAGCACGTTTGAGCTTCCTCAAGAACCAATGAGGTTAATTCTCGTTTACGCAGCACGTTTGAGCTTCCTCAAGAACCAATGAGGTTCATTCTCGTGTTTACGCAGCACGTTTGAGCTTCCTCAAGAACCAATGAGGTTCATTCTCGTGTTACGCAGCACGTTTGAGCTTCCTCAAGAACCAATGAGGTTCATTCTCGTGTTACGCAGCACGTTTGAGCTTCCTCAAGAACCAATGAGGTTCATTCTCGTGTTACGCAGCACGTTTGAGCTTCCGCAAGAACCAATGAGGTTCATTCTTGTGTTACGCAGCACGTTTGAGCTTCAGCAAGAACCAATGAGGTTCCTTCTCGTGTTACGCAGCACGTTTGAGCTTCAGCAAGAACCAATGAGGTTCCTTCTCGTGTTACGCAGCACGTTTGAGCTTCCTCAAGAACCAATGAGGTTCATTCTCGTGTTACGCAGCACGTTTGAGCTTCCTCAAGAACCAATGACGTTCATTCTCGTGTTTACGCAGCACGTTTGAGCTTCCTCAAGAACCAGTGAGGTTCATTCTCGTGTTACGCAGCACGTTTGAGCTTCCTCAAGAACCAGTGAGGTTCATTCTCGTGTTACGCAGCACGTTTGAGCTTCCTCAAGAACCAATGAGGTTCGTTCTCACGTGTCAAGCAGGTTTGGTTGAGCTTCTGTTTATGTTTGCTGATCAATGTTTATATGTGAACAATAAACACGTTTTGAAGCGTCAAAGTGGTAGTTACGTAGCTGTCAAAGGAGGAACAGAAATCGCTCAGATTTTATTAAAAAGATCTTCATTTGTGTTTCGAAAATGAACGAAAGTCTAACGAGTTTGGAACGACATGAGGGTGAGTAAAGGATGACAGAATTGAGTGAATTAACCCTTTAATTATAGTGGAAATACATCATTACAGTGTGTGCCCATTTATAACAACGCAAGTATGCACAGCATTCTCAGTGTTGCCACAAGGGGTGCTATAGCATGCATTAGCTTTAAAATACTTCCTTCTATGGTAAGTTTTCACTTTCAGGTCTACTACTTTGGATGGAATCTGGCTATAAAGTTAGTTCAAGTCAACATGTTTATAGCTAGCTTTCTGAATAATAACAAAATCTGGTTTAATGACGCAGACATTTGGAAAAAAGCTTGAGTAATGAGGCACGCTTTCAAAGCTAAACTTAACCTGGAATCATTTTTCTGACAGCAGAAATACAGCAGCGGAATCTGTCCATCTTAACAGCCGTCCACCTGCGCATAACAAACCCCAAACACTCTTCCACAAATAAACTAGCTCAACCTAAGAGCAATAAAATCAATCAGTGTGGGTCAGTAAGTGCAGCAGTATTATTTAACACTGATGAATAGAGCAGCTCACTGTGACCGCAGTAAATGTATACAGCCATACGTCAACACACCGCTACAAGAGCGGGTTACCAAGACACCGTTCCGCTGCCTCACAACTCAAATAAAACAACACACTCTAGAAAACTGCAGGATTTAATAAAATGACAACCCAGGATTAAAGGAACAGTTCTCTAAATTAAAATTCATGTCTTCATGTCATCCCAAAGCCGTTCCAAACACAAAAGGAGGAATTCTATAGGCTGCGCTGGTTGCTGTTTTCCATGCAATCACACTGAATGGAGACTGAAGCTTTCAAGCTTCAAAAAAGGACACTTTGCATGAAGCACAAACCATCATTTAAGTCACTATTCACTGATAATAACTGCTGTGACTAAATCGGGATCAGTCAGATCAGCGCTGTGATAAACTGATTTATTAAAAAAAAGAAACTGACTCTAAAAGAATGATTCACTCAAGAATTGCACACTGCTTATTTATTGTTACTACAAAATGAAATTATGGTCATATGGACTCAATGATGATCTGCATCATTGAAAAGATCCAACTCAAAAGAATGATTCACTAAAGAATTGCACATTGCTGCTTCTCCAATGAACTCATGATTGTGCCTAGAAGAGTAGATATCAAGATTATCAGTGAATAACAACTTACATTTCAGTCTGACTTCAGACTTCAGAAGAACTGAAATACAGTGCATGAGTCAAATAAACCCCTTTTACGAGGGTTTTCTTTTTGAAGCTTACAACTGCATGCAGAAGAGCGACCAGCACAAATCTCTGTGTTTTAAAGAAAGAAAATCAAACAGGTTTGGAACCACATGAGGGTGAGTAAATAATCTGTGGGTGAACTAAATCCTTACAAGTGCAATTAGTTAAGCCCTTATTAGTGTGCACACAGAAACAAGACATGATTTAATGCTCGTAATTAACAATCATGCATCTCTAATTGATTAATACGCAATCAGAGCAGAGATGAATGGAATATAATTCATAAACAATTCAGTTGTCTGCACTGTAAAAAATAGTGCATTTTACTATTTCAGGCTTTCTACTAGGGATGTCACAATACCAAAATTACAGTAGTCGGTACCAATACCATAAATATTTTACGGTTCTCTGTACCAATTTCGGTACCACAGCAAAATGTTTTTTTATTTTATTTACCTATTTTTTCAAAATTCTAAATTGAGTTTATTATTTGATGATGATAATCATTATAAGCTAATAATACATATAAACATTTAAAGGCTACATGCTGTTTAAAAGTAAACATTGCTTATAAAAAAGATCAAGTGAAAAATAAGCAACCCTCTAGGCACACCTAATAATAATAATTAGTAGTAGTAGTAGTAGTGTTATTACATTGAGACGTAGCTAAATCTACTGTACAACAGTAGCCTAATATATTTCTGTCAATTTCTTCAAGTTAAACCAAACTTTTATTTTGACGGGTTGCCGTGAAGACCTTTGAGTGTCTGTGTTCATGATATGACGATAGTTTCCTCAAATGAAACGGTAAATGCTCATGAAGTTACTCTCAGAGCAGCTCTGCAGATGAAGTTCATGCGTTCATGTCCTCAAATAGTGACACGGCAGAGGCTAAAAAGACAGCGAGTGTCACATGTGCACGTGCGCGGCAAATGAAACCGCACGTCTGCGCCATTCATTCACACTGAGACACGCAGAACATGCAGGGTTAATATTTAAATAGTCTTTTGCGGTTTAATATTCACAGACACTAATATATATATATATATATATATTTGGCTACAGTCTGGAGCCCTGCGCTTAGGTAAACACAGAAGCGACTGAAAGCAGCTGTACTCGGTACTACAGAAATGCTGGTATTGTCACATTTTTACAATTTCAGTACTGACTTGGTACCGAAGTACCGGTACTTGTGACATCCCTACTTTCTACTTAAAAATTTCACGCTTAATTCAGTGAGTTGCATATTCTTTGTAATTATTTGTGAAATTTACTAACAATTTCTGAGTGAAAATTGTTAAATCCTACAGCATTTAGGCCTAGTTTTTTCCAGAGTGTAGGATACAAATGTACAATGTACAAACAGAAACACATCTTTTATTCTCCATAATTGACAAAAAAATAGATTTTTTAAATTTTCTGAAGAAAATGTAAGTGTTGCTTGCCAACAAAAACTGCAACAATGTTGCTAAGTGGTTGTTAGAACGTTGCTAAATGGTTGCTTGTGTGGTTGTTTACAATCTCTTGTGAAAAACGCTGCAGGAAATCACACACAGTGAACTACAAGTAATTGAATTTAATCAATATCCAAAAGAGTTGACATTTGGATTTCTCATTTTTTTTAACTCGATCCTTGAGAGCATCTCTCTCTTTCTTTGTGTTTGCAATGTCGATCCCATCCCCCTCTCAAAACCATCACAAATACTCTTCAAATACTAATACAAGTTCTCATGAGACTGAATGGATTCGATAAAGACTGAGGGATGGCTCTGTTTATCTAATTCAAATAACTTACTCACATTCACACATGCATAATCATTCAGCCTACCATGCGTCAGGATGCATTTCATTCATCTTTTGACTAATGCAAACATATTTTCAATGGAGAGTTTACAACACTTCACCAGAGCTTAATCTATCACCGCTGGTTTGAGTTAACTAAGTGCATTAGCTAAACTGTTTTATTAGGTAACAAGCTTTCTGTTAGGAAGACACGTTGGATAAAACGCAGAGAGAACAAAAAAGAAAAGAAAGGAAGGACAAACTTCAGAGGGAAGAGTGTGAGGATGAGTTTGGGAGCGACGCCCCACAACTAAATACATAATGACCCTTAATGGCCGCAGTTTCACCGCGTAACCAACAGCAACCACTGCTGCGAGGAAAAAATGTCCAGCCTTTCGCCTCTCAAGTGTGTATGTGTGTGTGTGTGTGTGTGTGTGTGTGTGTGTGTGTGTGCGCATTTCAACAAAACAACACATATAAAAGAGATGACACACTTTAAACGTTGCCATTTCTTCACGATTTTTCTTTCCTCTCCTATTAGTGATGCTCGTCTTCTGTACATTTGTAATTTCTGTAAACATTAAAGTGTTCATGCTCTTAATGAAGGGCTCTGATGATCTTGAGCTGGTTTCAGCATGAAGAGACACAGACTGACAGAGAGTTTGTGCCTATTCAGCACTGCCATCTAGAGCTCGCTTACAGAACCACACAGCCGACAGACGCTCTCTGACCTCTGAAAGTCAACAATTCAGGGCTAAAATCATGCATAAAGTTACATATCATAAAACTGATTATACAAACATTACTCTGGAATGAATTATTCCAATGTTATCATTACAAAAATTCATCTAACATTAGGATTCATTGCTTATTTTAGGATTTTTTTTGTTGCATTATTACTATGATAAACCCTTTCCTAGACAATCTCACAAAACCTAAAAATGTCCAGGTCATATTTCAACACAAAGAAATTATATTTTGCACACTTTCTCCAAAGATTGTCATTACGATGTTAAATAAGATATCAGTATTTTTTTTGCATTACAGTAAAGTATTTATGCATCATGTTAGTATTTGTTGTAATGTTGCATCTTAATGGGAATTCCAAAAAAAGACAAAAATCATAATTAAAGTCAGTAAAACCATATATATTATAGTAATGAGAATTTGTGAACTATAATGGAAAAAATGAAAATCTTAAATATAAAGTTTATTTCCTTGATGCAGTGCTGTTATTGTTAACTGAAATATAAACTAATAAAAATCGTTTCTTGTAATTGAAAAAAGGCTAAATTATAAAGTAAAATATAAACATTAGATGAAATGCTTAAACTTAACTGAAGTAAAATAGATTTAAGTACTACAGTTTCTAAAACTAAAACCAAACTAATGGTAAATAGAAAGATTTAATATAATTTAATATAATGACAAAAAGCACATACCAAAATGACTACAAATAAAAATAAAATGGAAAATATAAAAATAAAAGCTAATATAAAACTAATACTAATAAATACTATAACAGTATATAAATAAAACTAAAACAGCATTGTCTTGATGCTAAACATATTTGGGGCTTTTTCCCCAGTTTTTTATTTTATTTTATTTTTTTCTTGCAATCTTTTTGGGTGAAATGTGACCTGGACATTATTTGTGAGATTCACACAAATACAAACCCGATTCCAAAAAAGTTGGGACACTGTACAAATTGTGAATAAAAAAGGAATGCAATAATTTACAAATCTCATAAACTTATGTTTTATTCACAATAGAATATAGATAACATATCAAATGTTGAAAGTGAGACATTTTGAAATGTCATGCCAAATATTGGCTCATTTTGGATTTCATGAGAGCTACACATTCCAAAAAAGTTTGGACAGGTAGCAATAAGAGGCCGGAAAAGTTAAATGTACATATAAGGAACAGCTGGAGGACCAATTTGCAACTTATTAGGTCAATTGGCAACATGATTGGGTATAGAAAGAGCCTCTCAGAGTGGCAGTGTCTCTCAGAAGTCAAGATGGGCAGAGGATCACCAATTCCCCCAATGCTGCGGCGAAAAATAGTGGAGCAATATCAGAAAGGAGTTTCTCAGAGAAAAATTGCAAAGAGTTTGAAGTTATCATCATCTACAGTGCATAATATCATCCAAAGATTCAGAGAATCTGGAACAATCTCTGTGCGTAAGGGTCAAGGCCGGAAAACCATACTGGATGCCTGTGATCTTCGGGCCCTTAGACGGCACTGCATCACATACAGGAATGCTACTGTAATGGAAATCACAACATGGGTTCAAGGAATACTTCCAGAAAACATTGTCAGTGAACACAATCCACCGTGCCATTCGCCGTTGCCGGCTAAAACTCTATAGGTCAAAAAAGAAGCCATATCTACACATGATCCAGAAGCGCAGGCGTTTTCTCTGGGCCAAGGCTCATTTAAAATGGACTGTGGCAAAGTGGAAAACTGTTCTGTGGTCAGACGAATCAAAATTTGAAGTTCTTTTTGGAAAACTGGGACACCATGTCATCCGGACTAAAGAGGACAAGGACAACCCAAGTTGTTATCAGCGCTCAGTTCAGAAGCCTGCATCTCTGATGGTCTGGGGTTGCATGAGTGCGTGTGGCATGGGCAGCTTACACATCTGGAAAGGCACCATCAATGCTGAAAGGTATATCCACGTTCTAGAACAACATATGCTCCCATCCAGACGTCGTCTCTTTCAGGGAAGACCTTGCATTTTCCAACATGACAATGCCAGACCACATACTGCATCAATTACAACATCATGGCTGTGTAGAAGAAGGATCCGGGTACTGAAATGGCCAGCCTGCAGTCCAGATCTTTCACCCATAGAAAACATTTGGCGCATCATAAAGAGGAAGATGCAGTTGACAGTTGAGCAACTAGAAGCCTGTATTAGACAAGAATGGGACAACATTCCTATTCCTAAACTTGAGCAACTTGTCTCCTCAGTCCCCAGACGTTTGCAGACTGTTATAAAAAGAAGAGGGGATGCCACACAGTGGTAAACATGGCCTTGTCCCAACTTTTTTGAGATGTGTTGATGCCATGAAATTTAAAATCAACTTATTTTTCCCTTAAAATGATACATTTTCCCAGTTTAAACATTTGATATGTCCTCTATGTTGTATTCTGAATAAAATATTGAAATTTGAAACTTCCACATCATTGCATTCTGTTTTTATTCACAATTTGTACAGTGTCCCAACTTTTTTGGAATCGGGTTTGTACATTTTCTTTAGTCTTCAGGCCCGTTCACACCAATGATAATAACGAGAAAGATACCGTTCTAAAAATCATTCTGAATATAAAAGAATAGCAGAGTCCACAGCACAACAATAACGATAACAGCACAGAGAAACAATATCATTGTAACACACATTTTGACAGTCAGACTTTAAATACTTTAAAGAGCTTTAAAAGAATTCTAACATTTTAAAGCGGCAGATGACAAAACTGCAGCTCACTTACATAAACAGAACGATATTGTTCTTGGTGTGAACAGGGCTTTAGCCTTAGTGCTACCTGAATGCACGAGAACTGTAAAGTAGCATTGTATTTTATATGAGTCATGTTGAGTCATGCATGACTATTAAACATAATAATTATTGTGATTTTCTAGTCCCCATGCAAACACTATATGCATGTGCTCTAGACATTTAGAATACAGAAAACCATCCAGCCTTACTGCATCATCATGCATTAAATAAAACATTTGATTAATATATGACAAATACTTGCCATGAATATCCATAATGAATTATGCAAACATCCTCGTGATGGAGCTGCCGCTGTCATTTCTCTCCACACAGATCTAATAGATCGAGCACAAGAAGTTCACTAGAAGTCCACAGACTCTCTATAACCAGCAGGCCATTCAAACAGCAAGCTAATGCACAGCAAAAAGCTTTTTCCAGCCATTTTCTCCAACAAACCTCTGACTTTAAGCTGCCAGTTGTTGGCAGACTGCCAAAGCACTGTTTATTTGTACAAATACTGTAACAACTAAGCTCTCTGAAAATAAAGCGTTCTGCAACCCTGCAACGGTTTCTGAATGTGTCAGCGTACTGAGAATTATTAAACCGTACAGTATACTTGCTTCTTTAGAAAAAAATCCACGTTACAAAAACAAAATAATCTGTTTACTGTACCATGACACTCCTACACTGAAATATGATAGATTGAGGAGGAAAAGAGCTTATAAAATTCACTTATAAATTGGGATGAGATGATAGACAACTGACTAGATTTATTCTTAGTGTTTTAATTCTAATATTTTTTGCAGCTGTGTTAAAGGGATAGTTCAATTAAATTCAAAATTAAATCATATTTACTCACCCTGCAAAATATCACAGAATAATCCCATGAGACACGTGCCGTATATTCCAAGTGTTCTGGAGGTATACAATAGGGCTTGGTGGAAAATAGGGGTGGAAGAAAGAAAAGGTAAAAAAAAAAAAAAAAATGATGCATCGCGATTCTCTCTCCAACGATTCAGAATCGATTCTGAGCTTAGATTTCAACCGCAGATGCGCTGTGTGTACTTTAGAAACACCCGTATTCTGCTTGCTTCCAATTCCTCTCACACACACACACACACACACACACACAACTCGAACCTTCCATAAAATAATCTATCAAAATGTTCGGAAAGGCTGAAGCGAAAAACATTCGCGAGCTTCATTGTACAGGATGCACTATGAGAAATGCGCGTTTTGCTTTTTTGCCTTTTCGAGATTTTTGTATTAAAATATCCAAAAACCACTAGAACAGTGTTATATATTTTGTGTACTTACATTATCCCAAATGTTTCCAAGAATGTTTAAATCCAGAGAAATAGGCAATTTTAACCAGGACACGGACTGTGTCCGTGTGTCGCATATCAATGACATCATACCCGTGTTACCCTCGATTTCCGGTTTTATTTTGTAGAAACCATGGAAACACCAAAGATGCTTTAATATATGATGTGTTTTATTAGACAGGTGAGCAACTGTTTGGCGATATTCATCCACAGAAAACTAATCATTGTTATACAGCTCAACACAGTTAGTCTTATTGTTTAAATCTGATTTTCCGCGAGTACCATGTTTTACCATGCCTAATACCGATCTAGCTCACTGCAGTGGGAACAAGTGTCTCATAGTAGTACTGAGCGAACACAGAGTAGCATTATAACATAACTTTCAACACACTCAGATGTGTGTAATATGATAAAACAGCGCTGTGTTACCCCACATACACATGAGCGGAAGAAGCGGAAGCGGCGGCTGCGGCAGAATAAAAGCTCCCCGAAATCCAGCCATCATCAAGCTATGCCCCTGGAAAACAATATTAAATTTAGTGCATTAATTAACGAAAATCCTGACCTTGGCCGTTGTGCTCGACTCATATTAGCACGCTATTAGCGCTGAGTTTTCCAGAACACTTGCAAATAATGGTACGTGTCGCATGGGATCATTCTGTGATACTTTTTTGTCTTTTTTAAAGCTTGATCCTGGTCACTATTTACTGCCATTATATGTGGTCCAAAAAAGAAAAAAGGGCATATGGCATAAAAACAACAGCAGGGTGAGTGAATGATGACTTAATTTCCATTTTAGGGTGAACTAACTCTTTAAAAATGGGTTAAATTTAGATACACAACTTCTACACTAACCATCTCAGAGAATCTGCATCTCGAAATTCATCCCATTTAAAGCCCCGCCGCTACAGCCATCAAAGTGCTTTTCTAACAAATTCACTGTTGCAACAATACATTTCAAAGCAATTACTGCCTGACTTCATACTGCCTGCATTCCTGTTATTATACAAAGCCTGTTCGCCACCTTTTTTTGTGAGGATTAAGATGGTCTTGTGCAATATAGCTTACAGTTAGCCTATTTATTTATACATTAAATATCTATCATTTGCCCTATTGAGGGACTGCGTTCAATATATCACTAAGAAACATTTCTAATCCCTAAAACTGCCTAGTTATACAGGTCTAGTCGTTCAGACAACAACTTAAAAGAAGTTAAGACAATCAACCATGCACATAGATGTCTTACCCCTAAACAGAGACGACCCATTAGGTCCAAAGAAGAGCCCATCCTGTGAAACAGTGAAACCCATACAGCTTTCTGAAGCCTCTCCACATGTCAGGTTGCATTCGAACACCTGAGCCTCTATTACACGGCGCAGTCAGGTAATGAGGGCTCGACTTTCATGCTATTATACACACCACATTAAATATTAATACAAAACCATGACTCCAATTACTTCAATTACCCCAAAATGAAAATTCTGCCCTTATTTACTTTATATACACTACAGTAAAAAAATTTGGAATAATTAAAATTTTTCTATGTATTTGAAAGAAGTCTCTTCTGCTCACCAAGGCTGCATTTATTTGATCAAAAATACAGTGAAAACAGTGAAATATAATTACAAGTTTCTATGTGGGTAAATTTTAAAATGTAATATATTCCTGTGATCAAAGCTGAATTTTCAGCATCATTACTCCAGTCTTCAGTGTCACATGATCCTTCAGAAATCATTCTAATATGATGATTTGATGATCAAGAAACATTTATGATTATTATCAATGTTGAAAGATGATAATTCATCAAGGCCTGAAGATCATAAGAGATTTACTATGAACAACAGTGAATTGCTCAAAGGCAGGCAACAACCTAATAATATACACTTCCATTCAAAGTTGGAAAGAAGTCTCTTCTGCTCGCCAAGGCTGCAATTATTAGATCAAAAATACAGTAAAAATGTGAAATATTATTACCATTTGAAATAGCTGTTTTCTATGTGAATATATATTAAAATGTAATTTATTTCTGTGACCAAAGCTGAATTTTCAGCATCATTACTCCAGTCTTCAGTGTCACATGATCCTTCAGAAATCATTCTAATATGATTATTTGCTGCTCAATTATTATTAGTGCTCAATTATTAATAATGGTCCTTATTATTATAAATGGCTTTTTTGTGGAAACTTACTTTTTTAGGATTCTTAGCTGAATAAAAAGTTCAAAAGAACAGCATTTTTTTTTAAATATAATTCTTTTGTAACATTATAAATGCATTTAATGTCACTTTTGATCAATTTAATGCATCCTTGCTGAATAAAAGCATTATATATGTATTATAAATCATCATATTAGAATGATTTCTGAAGGATCATGTGACACTGAAGACTGGAGTAATGATGCTGAAAATTCAGCTTTACCTTCACAGGAATAAATTACAATTTAAAATCTATTCAAATAGAAAACAGTAATAATACTTCGCAATATTACTATTTTTACTGCATTTTTTACTAAATAAATGCAGCCTTGGTGAGCAGAAGACACTGTTTTCAAAAACATCTCAAACTTTTGACCAGTAGTGTAGTTTTTTGTCAGACCTAAAATAAGTTGTTTAAGTCTCACTTGTGTTTGCATTAAAATAAAAATTTAGCATCTTCGTGTATGCATTGCACCAGTTTGAATAAAAATCCAAGAAAAAAGAAAAAATTTCCACATATAGGACCACATATAGGTTCGGAGTTAATAAGCATTTATGGGTGAACTCAGTTTAGAATAAAGCAAGTGTGGACACAAGTACTTACAAACTTCCTCTTCAGTTTAACTTTAGGATCGGCTAAGCTCCTCCCCTCCGGCTGGGCGGGCTCAAACTCTGAATCTCCCAGGTGATCATCCGCCGAGATGCTTTTCCTCAGATACGCCGCCCGACGCCGGAAACGTGAGAACGGCGACTGAGAGCGCGGACGCAGGTCAACGGCACCCGGAGCGACGTCCCCCTCGTTTTCATCTTCGAGCCGCCACATCTCGCCTGAGGAAGGACAGACGGTACGATTCGGATCACACATCAGTGAAATATCACACACGCCATATTTAACCTTATTTGGCTGGTGGTTATTCCCAGGCAGCTCCTGCCTCACGGCTAGATCTGTGGACTTTCTGATGAGGACATAAGGGAGCTGTCAGAGCGCTGGAACAGAGTTATTCATGTTTATTACAGTTGAGTAAGTCAAATCTGGGTCAGAGTTTCTATGAGACATTACGGCCCTCATTTGGCATGATCCAAGCATAATGAGCACGTTAAACACACTGAGGGAGACGGCTGGGATTCGGAGTGTATGTGTGTGTGTTGAAACAGCCACGACGCTCCGCTGTTGGCAATGACTGTTGCTAAGCAACTAGAATGGGGAGGAAGCCAAAGACTTTAGGTTTAACATTTGAGAGACAGTGAAAAAATCCTTCACAGAAGCTTAACACAAGAGCAGCGCAGCTGTGAGAATTGAGGAGAAAAGCGTGAGAAAGAGAGGGGGGGATTTGGCTGAGCAGTGCAGGCAGAAGTAAATATCGAAAGCACGCAGACGGCTGGGCTGAATGCGCTAAACAATCGCACATGGCGCAAAGCTCACACATGTTGTGAATGGAATGTGCCGCGTGGAAGCTTCTCATTCCAGCCATCGTCCATTCACAACTACACTGCCAATTCTATCAATTCTCTCCCGCCGAGGTTTTCAATCACATTTATTATTTTTGCTCAACAGATCAACTGAAGGATGTCTTGCTCATGCAAACGCTGAAAAATAAAAATATTCAGAATCAAAGAATGTGAGAGTGAATCTTACCCGTAAATAGAGAAAAGTCGGTGAGAGAGAGAACTCCGATTGGCTGTTCAGTTTAGTGAATGAGTACAGCAATGATAACAGCAAAACAGCGAGTGAAAAAAGTCAAAACGGTACAGAAGGCTGTTCTTATTTTACATCATCTTACCGGAGTGTTCCTGGGCGAATATTTTAATATTAGCATGAGCAGAGTGGAATAAAGAAAGTGATCAGCAGGATTGATATTCAAAATGGTAAGCACTCGCTGCTTTGTTTACGGTTTGTGTATCTGTAGCCTGCAGCATCGGTTTCCCTTTTTGAATGACGAATATAGACAGTTGTCTCATTTACACGCAGGCGCAGAACGTGCATGCTAGTTGACAGTAGGCTGTAGTTTTCTCGGTGTGTTCAAGTGCAGCTTTTTTGCTCCGACGCAGGCGACACAAGGCGACAACACAGTCAGCTTTCATCAGCGCTAGTGTTCTTTGGCACCGGTGTGGTGTGTCCCTACCCTTATGGTTAGGATTGGTTTAGGGTTAGTTACTTGTAATTATGCATAATTTACTGTTACTACTATAGTAAGTACATGTAGTATATATATATATATATATATATATATATATACACACACACTCACCTAAAGGATTATTAGGAACACCATACTAATACTGTGTTTGACCCCCTTTCGCCTTCAGAACTGCCTTAATTCTACGTGGCATTGATTCAACAAGGTGCTGAAAGCATTCTTTAGAAATGTTGGCCCATATTGATAGGATAGCATCTTGCAGTTGATGGAGATTTGTGGGATGCACATCCAGGGCACGAAGCTCCCGTTCCACCACATCCCAAAGATGCTCTATTGGGTTGAGATCTGGTGACTGTGGGGGCCATTTTAGTACAGTGAACTCATTGTCATGTTCAAGAAACCAATTTGAAATGATTCGAGCTTTGTTACATGGTGCATTATCCTGCTGGAAGTAGCCATCAGAGGATGGGTACATGGTGGTCATAAAGGGATGGACATGGTCAGAAACAATGCTCAGGCATTTAAACGATGCCCAGTTGGCACTAAGGGGCCTAAAGTGTGCCAAGAAAACATCCCCCACACCATTACACCACCACCACCAGCCTGCACAGTGGTAACAAGGCATGATGGATCCATGTTCTCATTCTGTTTACGCCAAATTCTGACTCTACCATCTGAATGTCTCAACAGAAATCGAGACTCATCAGACCAGGCAACATTTTTCCAGTCTTCAACTGTCCAATTTTGGTGAGCTCGTGCAAATTGTAGCCTCTTTTTCCTATTTGTAGTGGAGATGAGTGGTACCTGGTGGGGTCTTCTGCTGTTGTAGCCCATCCGCCTCAAGGTTGTGCGTGTTGTGGCTTCACAAATGCTTTGCTGCATACCTCGGTTGTAACGAGTGGTTATTTCAGTCAAAGTTGCTCTTCTATCAGCTTGAATCAGTCGGCCCATTCTCCTCTGACCTCTAGCATCAACAAGGCATTTTCGCCCACAGGACTGCCGCATACTGGATGTTTTTCCCTTTTCACACCATTCTTTGTAAACTCTAGAAATGGTTGTGCGTGAAAATCCCAGTAACTGAGCAGATTGTGAAATACTCAGACCGGCCCGTCTGGCACCAACAACCATGCCACGCTCAAAATTGCTTAAATCACCTTTCTTTCCCATTCTGACATTCAGTTTGGAGTTCAGGAGATTGTCTTGACCAGGACCACACCCCTAAATGCATTGAAGCAACTGCCATGTGATTGGTTGATTAGATAATTGCATTAATGAGAAATTGAACAGGTGTTCCTAATAATCCTTTAGGTGAGTGTATATATATATATATATTAGTGCTGTCAAGCGATATTAATTAATCACACATTTTTTCTGTAATTAATCACGATTAATCAGATTAAAACATCTGAGTTTTTAATATTTTTATATTGTAATAATTTCACAGTTACGCTCCAAATTAATGTAGAAGCAAATTAAAGGCCAGTATCACTGATACTAATACTGATACTGATGACTCTATGAAATTGATTTTTTTAAACATTAATTATAGCCATTCAACATTACAGTATAATTGAAAGCTACATCAATTTCAACATTTATTAGCCTTTAAAAACAATAACAACTTTTAATTTAAGTGAACTTAAAACAATCTTCACATAAACTCATTATAATAAATGTCATATTTACCTGTGGCCTTCCTGTCTAACAGGTAGGAAATATACAGATATTAAATAAAGTTATTAAACAGTCTGCACTGCATAAATAATAAATTGAATATAGATTAATCCTTCCATATTAATGCAAAAATTTTCTCTGTTACCTTTGTTCTTTGATTAACATTAATGACAGACATCACAGCAACTGTTTTATTAGGCTGCTGTCACTTTAAGATCTGCCTATATAAATATATATAATTTCTAAATAACTTATTTCTCCTTTTGATTTCGGGGTGCAATGTGAGCTGGGCATGTTTTCATGAGATTCACCCACGAATGGGAGGGTTTTTTTTTTTGGTTGTCACCCTACAGAACTGCTTTTCATCTAGTTCACAGCAGAAACATCAAAACCGAGAGTTCAATAAAATATGTTTTGATTATATGGGTGTGCAGTTCAAATAAACATGAATAAACACAAACACACATGCAATACCTGCAGGGGGCAGCGTACATGCTTCAAGACCACCAGGGCTGGAAGGAACACGTGGGCGGTGTTGTCGTTCACAAACGTTCTCAGACTGCTGCACACGGACGGCAGCAGGGGACTGGGGGATGCTGGGTAATGTTCTGGATTTGGCCAACACAGGCCTTTGCAGCCGTCGCTCCAACGACCTGGAACACCAACAATAAGCAACATAAGCAACAGATCAATAATCAATCACAGCCCTTTCTTTAAAATACATGATTTTCTGAAATAATCAATGTTTTGCATTGTATAATGTTTTACACTGTGCATGTGAGTGGTTGTGTATTTGAATATTTTATCTTTGATGTTTTATATGTGATTTTCTCCTGAGGGTTGAGGTTTATTTATGTTATTTATCAATTTATTTATTGCTATGGTTTAATAATTAGTACAACCATATCAAATGTACGGAATAAAATTGATTCAAATGATCTCAAAACAGCTGAAACATTTTGTCTTAATTAGAACGTAAAGTCTGCATGCATTACATGAACTAGTTTGTATCAGTCTATCTGAAAGGTTATAGTAATGTAGAAAACATTATTCTTCAAGCATGCAGGATGGAGTGTAACAGCGTGTGGAGATTTGGCCGCATTCATGTGTGAATGTCTGGCAACGACGGACCAGTGAATTCCAAGCGGCTTCAGGAAATTCTACAGCAGAATGTGACGGCGTCTGTCTGTGATCTGAACAGGCGCTGGGTTATGCAACGCAATTACGATCCAAAACACTGAAGTAAATCAAAGCAACAGCGCAAAAAGATGTTCTGGATTTTATAAAGTCAACATCCCAAAAACTACAGAAACAGAGAAAAGATGGAAAGCTAAAGCGCAGATGTGAAGAGCAGCTGCGGAGCATTTGATTGAGGTCTATGCCAATAAATATACTTCCACTATTGATTAAATATTAAAGGCTTCACATGGTTTTCCCATTATTAGTCTTTCTCAGTTAAACTATTTATTTTATAAAGCAATGGCAAAGCAAAACATAACTATAAAACCCCTATAATTATGGCAAATGTGACGTAAATTATTACATAAAATGAATAAAGATAATATTGTGGACAAATCAAATTAATTCAGGGTAATAAAGAGAATTTGGTTTATTAGTATTCACTAATGAGTTTTGGAAGCCTGCAATAAAACTAATTTAAGAACTAGAGCAGAACAACATGAAATCTAAAGTGACTATTTACTTTTTTAATACATGCTCCTGGTCTTACTGTGATTCATCAATGCTATTGCAAATTAAAAAATATTTGTCTTTGTAATCTTTTATCAAAACGTAATAACTTGCTCTGCCTCTGACATCAATTTTTTTCAAACCGCAGAAAACACCTGGCTTCATAACACTGAGTTTTCATGATTCAATCAGTTCAGTGGATAAAACCAAGCCCTGACCTACAATTTAATACCATGTTTTACTCAGAATATGTTCTTACAGAAGTACAGACTTTAAAATAATAGAGCTGTTTCCATCCACCTATTTTTATGCACATTGGTAACACTTTAAGTCTGATTTGTTCAAATTAATGTATTAACTAACATTTATATTGTATTTAGCTAACAATGAGCAATTTGTTACAGTATTTATTAATCTTTGTTAATGTTAGTTAATAAAAATACATTTTTATTCATTCTTTGTTCATGTTAGTTCACTGTGCATTAACTAATGTTATACTTTTGTGCACTTTTGATTTTAATCATGTACAGTGGGGAGAACAAGTATTTGATACACTGCCGATTTTGCAGGTTTTCCTACTTACAAAGCATGTAGAGGTCTGTAATTTTTATCATAGGTACTCTTCAACTGTGAGAGACGGAATCTAAAACAAAAATCCAGAAAATCACATTGTATGATTTTTAAATAATTTGCATTTTATTGCATGACATAAGTATTTGATCACCTACCAATCAGTAAGAATTCCGGCTCTCACAGACCTGTTACTTTTTCTTTAAGAAGCCCTCCTGTTCTCCACTCATTACCTGTATTAACTGCACCTGTTTGAACTCGTTACCTGTATAAAAGACACCTGTCCACACACTCAATCAAACAGACTCCAACCTCTCCACAATGGCCAAGACCAGAGAGCTGTGTAAGGACATCAGGGATAAAATTGTAGACCTGCACAAGGCTGGGATGGGCTACAGGACAATAGGCAAGCAGCTTGGTGAGAAGGCAACAACTGTTGGCGCAATTATTAGAAAATGGAAGAAGTTCAAGATGACGGTCAATCTCCCTCGGTCTGGGGCACCATGCAAGATCTCACCTCGTGGGGCATCAATGATCATGAGGAAGGTGAGGGATCAGCCCAGAACTACACGGCAGGACCTGGTCAATGACCTGAAGAGAGCTGGGACCACAGTCTCAAAGAAAACCATTAGTAACACACTACGCCATCATGGATTAAAATCCTGCGGCGCACGCAAGGTACCCCTGCTCAAGCCAGCGCATGTCCAGGCCCACAGTTGAAGTGTACCTATGATCAAAATTACAGACTTCTACATGCTTTGTAAGTGGGCAAACCTGCAAAATCTGCAGTGTATCAAATACTTGTTCTCCCCACTGTATTAGTAAATGTTGAAATTAGCATTAACTAAGATTAATAAATGCTGTAGAAGTATTGTTCATTCTTAGTTCATGTTAACTAAAGTAGTAATGAAACCTTATTGTAAAGTGTTACCTGCAAAAAACACTGGATGGAAACGGCACGATAAAGAACTTATGCTCTTAATTGAAGCGGATAAATTTTTTTTTTTTTATCCGATAAGCCATGCACATAAACTATGATGAAAACACATTTACCGAATAAATCCCTCGATGTGCAACAAAAAAAACTCACGTGACTTTGCCTCAACAGAGGATGTGACTGGTCTGCTGATTAGTCCAGTTATGTTATCCAATCACATCACAGCATCTCAAATGTTGGTTTGGTCTTTCTGAAATGCCTGAGCCAAAGTCTGTTATTAGAATGATTTGGTTTAATTCCCTCTCAGAAGCGTCTCGCATGATTGCGTTCCCAAACACCAGACATCTGAACGCAAGAGAGCGTTTATTGCGTTTCGTTTGCACGCTCTGAGACGCAAGACATTTTTAAAA